>BQNB010159099.1:0-14949 GCA_026074375.1 Tanacetum coccineum | reverse complement strand
AATTCAAATAATTATACATATGAACATAAAAGTAACATAGAGGACCTAGAACGACTTACAAAAGGGTCCTAAAGTTTTGATGGCGTGTTTAGATGAAAACCCGACTCGTATACACCCAAACGTGTATTACTTAAGCTTCAAAGCTTGGTATACCCAATCTTTAGCTCGTATACAACTCTTAACACCCTTATGTTTAATCTCAAGGGCTCCTTCGTGTTCCTTGGAGGAATGTGGGTCGAGTTTGGTTCGGCTTTAATGAATGACGAGTGATTTAGAGGGTAAAGAGATTGTTTTAGCTTTGAGAGAGTTTAAGGGTTGGTGAAAATGTATTATGTGAGTTAGGGAGTGATATTTATAGATAAATAGAACTAGTTAGCTTTCCTAGTTCCTCAAACAACCAAACCGAGCCCTAAGAAGTGGTTTTGTGAAGTTCTAGTTGATTACTCATGGTTTTAGGCTAAACCACTCAAGTACATGTATTAATTAGTTAGTTGATGTACAAGATTTGCTAGATTATGGAAATCTTATGACTTGGTGTGTTGTTTCATTGCTAACCGCGGCTAAGAAGAGCAAGGGAAGCAAAATGGGTATTAACCATTGGGTAAGGGACTAGTAGGAGACCATTAGGACAAGTATTAATGAGCTAGGTGAGGTACTTGTACCATTAAGGATCATTAGAGGATTTGTTGGTTGTTTAAGCACTAGGGACGAATGGAATATGGGTTTAAGTCACCCATATTCGGCCCTAGTGGCTTGTTAATACAATAACTATATAAATTTTGTGTTTAAAGATCAAAGGTGGGTATTGGTTTGAATCTAGGTTAGTCTAGGTATTTCCGGGGTGTGTCCAAATGTATTTTATCGCGAAACGTAGACCCTTTTACGTGACCAATAAAATAAAATACCTAAAGTACATAATTATCTCCCTAGTAATTATATATTACTTGGTGGATGAAAACTTTATTTTATTTGATGACCGTTTACATTCATTGATTATTTTTAGTCTACGCGATTTAGCTTAAAGGTAAATATTAAAAGTAAATGCGTATCGGACTAAAATAAATAGTGATCATTAATAGAGTCGTACAATGACACGAAAATGAGAAATGTTACAGTCTCCACCCGTTAAAAGAGCTTTGTCCTCAAAGCTTAAGACCTTGTAGTGGATGACGAAGCCCGGTTTGTGAAGAGTTGTGGGTATTTTTGTTTGAACAAAATATTGTCTAATCTGTTAAAAATTCTCTAAACTTGTTGCCTGTATTAAAAATTTTTTATTAAATAAAAATTCTTTATAAAAAATATTTTATAAATCCAGATCGCGTTTAATTATTCGTATAACATGTTTTTATTAACCGGGTAACTTTTTACATTATTATTAATTTATCCGTTTTTCAAGTTTCTTAGATTTTTGGAATCGTCATGAGGCGTACTATTTTATAAAAATATAAAGTAGATATGTTTATTTTTGAATTTTGGACAGAAAGTTTGAATGACTTTGTTAAGTCCATAACTAATCTTATTTTTATACTTTCCCACTTTTGTAATCTACCACATGTCTTATATACCATATATGTTAGAACTTATCATACATATATTAGAGTCAGAATAGTTTCCAAATATTTGACCATTATTGTCCAAATTTATAACTCCATAATAACACTTATAAACCATAACTTTCATAAGTAACCATTAATCACTAGTTTTATACATAACCATTTTTACACAATAACCATGAGTGTACAAGTCTTTCCATCCTTCTACAACCTTATTTTAGTGTCCATCATAAACATACTAAAAAGTCCATGGAAAACAAGATTAACAATGTCACTTTGCAGTCCTTTTACTTGAAACATATTATCGAAACCTTTAATAACCCAAATTTGTATTTATCATTCCGATTTTACAACCAAAAGCACCAAGGAACAATCTATCTGTCACATCCATTTAACGATGAGTTCTCATTAACAAAATAACATTTTTAAAAGTGAACAAATCCATAACTACATAGTAAAAAATCCTTTATTTTACCCATGTTAAAAGAAAATCCTAAATGAGATTTTTGGCATTAAGACTAACATATGCAGAAAAACACTATGAAATGAAAAGGATAAAGGTGCCTAGAATAAACCTTAATATGAATGATAGATTTGTTAGAAATAAGACTCAACCCTTTCTTTTAGCACTTTAAAAACCAAAGCTAGCAAGCCAAGTAAACCCTAGTTTTTCCATATAAATACCCACGCTAAATCTTCCTTTTCTGCTCCACACTTGTAAAAGGGTTAACCCACTGCTGTCATCAAACAATTCTTGAGGTAGTCTAGATATAGTGGATGGGTATGCTTGTAATCTTTGGGTAGAAAAAATTTTGTATGGATAGTTAATTAAAGGGATGTTTCAAGCCATGGGCTTTTAGGGGAGAGAAAGGTAAGAGTTTTTGAATTCTTGTTTTCTAAGATGTTTTTGTTTGTTTTTAATGAGTTCTATACCTAGTCGGAGCGTGAGACATGAATACTTTAATATAATGATATAGATTGAGTTATGTAAATCAAGAATTCACTAGTGGTCTTTTTCGAGAATAATGCAGTGGTCTTAGGGAAGACTTAAGTCCAAAGATAGCCAATGTATTTCAGATGTATTACCATGCAAAGGTGAAAGGTAACAACCAACTTGTAAATAGCAAAGTGTGTGCTCTGATGACTCCAATTTGAGTGTGGGGTCGTGGGATCAAGGGGGGGTGGAATAGGGTTTGAAGAAGCCTTTGGATATTTAAGCACAATAAGCCAATGAAATGATCTTATACATGTAACAATTTATACTTATCTGTATAAAAAGGAGTGCTGAATACTTGAAAGATATTCAGTCTGACGCATTGTTTTAATATTTCTAATGAACAAATGATGTAACGTATAATTAACATGGGAAAACATTAAAAAAACCTTTAAGTAATATGGGTTTACAGACGTGGGTATTTGTTGATAGCGAAGATTAATTAAACGATGTTAACCTGGTAATGGTAGCCTTAGACTAAGCTCAGACACCCGAAAGGACAACGCAATTTATCCCTCGCCTTCGCGAAACGCCTTACCAAACACTTCCTTATCCGCAAAAAACAATCAGAACACCGCCATACCCAAAACTACGAATCACTGACAGCCCACACCTACATTTTAATTACAAGCGTTGAGTACAAACGCTTAATTTGTTAGATGTAGCCGTGGCAGGTTACCAAGAACCGCTAAATATTTAGCGTCCAAACCGATTTTACATATAATAACATGAAATTAACCAGTCCAACGCTGTTCCGCCACTCACGCCTGCAATACGTAGAGTATTCTTATCGAATCGACTTACTGACGACGAATGAAAACACCCGACGAGCACGGTGTAATAAGGTAGCACAAGGTTATACATCAGCAAGAAGTACTAAATTACAATGAAGCATAAGCTCCGATAGCTAGGCTAGAGTCAATTAATGAATACTTCTTGTGCTATTGCATATAAGAAAATGATTTTAAATATATCAAATTGCTGAAAAAAGTGGTGCTTTCTAAATGTAATCATCAAACGAATAGCTTGATGTTGCACACACCTCCGGAGTTTCATTGATATTCCAAAAACCAAGACTATGTTTTATAAACTTAAAAAGGTTTAAATGGTCTTAACAAGGCTCCCTAAAGCTGGATATGATAGACTAAAATCATTTATTGTATAAAGACACGAGTACTACAAAAAATTATTCAATGGGAATGGTCGGTAACAACTTTTTACTAAGAATCTCAAGTCACACCTTATCATTAGTTCAATTATAAAATGTCGAGAACGACATAAAATGATCCACGAGTCAAAAACTAATGTACTGAGATTTTGCAAAAATCATGCTACGACGAGTTTGAGAAGAGTATGAGTGTGGCGAGTTGAACTTCTTCTTTGTGCTCTTCAAATCAACCAATGGAAAACACGAATATTTTTTTCAATAATCCAATTACAATCAAGGCATGTGAAGAGAAGATTTGGATTGGAAGATTCCAAACCTACCAAGACTCCGATGTCAACGGAGATCAAGCTCACCAAGGACGATGAAGCCAACTCTGTGGATAGCTCTAAATATTAAGGTATGATTGGTAGTTTACTTTATTTAACTGCAAGTAGGACCGATATTATGTTTAGTGTTTGCTTCTATGAGCACAATTTTCCCAATCAAAACCTAAGAATACCCATTTAGAAGCCGTAAAGCG
Organism: Tanacetum coccineum; assembly: GCA_026074375.1. Classification (NCBI taxonomy): domain Eukaryota; kingdom Viridiplantae; phylum Streptophyta; class Magnoliopsida; order Asterales; family Asteraceae; genus Tanacetum; species Tanacetum coccineum. The sequence goes on along the minus strand of BQNB010159099.1, from coordinate 10,714 downwards.
CATATTTAGGTATATTAGAGGAACTAGTCACTTAAGATTATGGTATCCGAAAGGAACGGGAATAGAAACTGTAGTTTATGCCGACTCTGACCACACGAGTGATTACGTTGATCACGCAAAAGGCCCTAGTTGGCCGTTTTTTATGTTCATGGGAGGGCAAGTTGATATAAACATCATGGTACGCTAAGAAACACGGCCCTTGCATCTCCGCTACCCTAAGCCGAGATATGTCTCGCCGGATAAAAGCGGGATGTCAACAAGCACTATACGATGAGATACAAGCTCTCAACACTACGGCATATTCCTTGACAACGTGTCCTATAAAGATGCGTAACAAATAAGGTAAGCTATGCGACCGTAGATGTACAAAACGTCCCGTACGAACACTCTAGAACTAAACATATAGAAATCCGTCATCACTTTCTAAAGCTGCGATAACTTATTAAAAAGAGGCAATATTTCTATCAAGAACGTACATATGCCGAGAGATAATAAGCAGATATAATATACTAGAGACTTTAAAACGTGAAGTAATTAATGATTTTACGGAATATGATTTAAGAAATGATGAACTTGTCCATGGGATAGTGATCGCTTCATTATACCCAAAAAAAATCGTACGCGAAATTACACTAATGACGTAATAATTCATTATTCAAAAGGCTGTATATTCTGCATTACAAGATTCACAAGTACAAAATATCTACTAGATACATGCGAACTAATCGGAGAATTTAGAATTTTACTTGATAATGAAAATATCAATAAAAGAGCGGCGCATCGATATCTTCAAAAATCTACATGTATGGTCAATACATGAAAGTTACAAAATCGATTGAAAAGGACGAAATAGAACAATCAACGAAGTGCCTAACTCACGACTTGTGGGGGGTGGGGGGGGGTCGGGTGGGGTTGACATGCTTTGTTAAGTCTCAAAGACATAAATTGATGATTGTAGTTATTAGTAAATGGTATCAACTTAGGCTAAAAGATAACACCCGTCCAAGAAAAGGAATCGACAATGTAGAAATTCCATCAGGAAAATTCATTACAAGGTTGCAGCCGTTCCAATTCCAAAACTACACACCTTATCTCAATTTACTCAAAAAAACAACTCTGTCGGAATTATAAGGAGACCTTGGACGCACAAATCCACTATAAAAGGAGATCCGTGTCATTATTTAATAGATAGAACCGTGTGTCACATATCACGGGAACACATAACTAAATTTAAATATACAATTTGGGAACCAACACAAGCGAAAAAACAAACACACTCCCGAACTCAACACCAAAACCCTTAAACAAACCATAACTCTAATCGACAATAAGAGCAACTCATCTACAGAGATCTTCAACAAATCATCTCATCAATAACAACTATATGAAAAGTTATTACATCTTATTTTTCTATTATAAATCCTATCTAGAGTTTTTGATTTTTGGATCAATCACCATAATTTTAGGGGCTTTTATAATTTTGCTTTGTATTTTCGTAGCCAATAAGTAACTAAAGAACTAACCAAGGTATAAACTACTTTGATACTCAAAAAGTATAATTGAAGTGATTCGCCAATAATTAATTTTCAACAAAAACCCTAAGTTATGATTTTTACTTCTAGGAGCTTTTCCAAACAAGGGTTGTTTAACTACATTGTTAATACAACGCAAAAACTTTTTCTTCATGCATTAAGAGTCTTGAGTGTGTATACGAAATGGTTAACTCATAAGCATTGTTCGATTCATTCATTTAGAGCAATATTAAACATAGGTTGTGCATCAAGGTTTGCTTATTATTATTATCACTATTTTCATTTTGCTAGAGTCAAGCAAACCGCACATCCATATCAAGTTCATATAAACACACTTACATTATAGTTTTTACTTATCGAGTCATTGCCATTTATAATAATCTCTCATTGAAATCACATTAATTTATCGAGATAACAAATGTCATATGAAGACTTTGCTAGTCGAACAATACATGAAGGAAGAATAATTGATAAGCACTTCAACACTCAAGTCAATCTTGAAGAAATATTCTCTAAAAATGGCTTTCAATCCTTCTATCACTTAGATGGAAAGATTTACCCATAATTTCTTGTTGAACTCTATCGTTCCTTTCAACTCTATGTATTAAACAATGAGTGGTTTGTCTCCTTCAATATCTATGAAGAAAGATTTCTTTTCACTTTAAAGGAATTCGTATTCCTTCTAAATCTTCCTCACGAAGGACACTATTTTTATAGCAATGAATGGTCGCTTACATCCATTCTAAACTACAATAACTCACAAACAAACGATTTATTTTTCTCAAAACTTGATCATCCCACGTCAATCATAACTAACATAACCATGAAAAGACTTAATGGAGAAAAATACGACACACTCAACCTAAATTTTCTCTACATTGATGAAGTGTGTCCCTATCTTAAAACCACAAAAATTGTTATTAGAGAAAACATTCTTTGTGACAATGGACCCAAAATTCAATTATCTGCTTGTGGTGCATACATGCTCTATTGTATCACTACTTCCACTCCATTCAATCTAGCATTCTTTGTGGCCAAACGAATGCAACACTTCAAAAACTCTCCTAATGAACCATTACCTTACGGTCTCCTTCTGTCTAAGCTCTTAAAATTATTCAAAATAACTCGTTTCTCTCTTAAAAGTAAACACTTCATCTCTTTTCATCCCTCTATGGATATGATGAGTAAATTCTCTCCTAATGGTGAAATCATCAATGATTATCGTTGTGCTCTCCATGATCATCACGATTATGATCGTTCTCAATGGTAATTCAAAACAAATTTGTATTAGGATATCTTGAAATTTTAACCAAACTACGTTAACTTAGTATGTGTAATATTAATAGGATAATGTGCAAGTCTATTAGATCCTATATAAGGAACTTTATGGGATTAGGATCTATCTACAACATTGCTTGCACGATAATTTGTTTTATGTTTTGGGTGAAAAATGATGTTCTTATCGTTTTTGTTGATATTTGCGACCCACGGATCCACCATATGGTAGATCCGTCTGTTGCTTTGGTGGATCCGTAGCTCATCCAAGCCAGGCATAAAAATTCGAATTTTCTTGATTTTTAACCTTTTCTAATTTATCTTATAACCATGCTATATGATACTATGTGGGATCTTACCTTAGGATATAACATGTTCTCCATATAATCCAAGAACCATTATACAATTCATATCACCACTTTCTCCTTATAATCATCACCCTCAAACACCATTTTCTTCACATTTTCACCACATTTCTCACATACAACCTTGCTAGTTCATAGCTATGACTAGTTCATCCAAAACAAATTCACCAAACTTCAAAAGAAAAACCGCAAGAATGAGTGTCAAGTATCCAAACTATGTCAACCTCACATCCTCAAGTGAAGAACAACCAAATGAGAGAACTCCTTCACCACCTCCTAGAAAGAAATCACTCTCACCACCACAAGCTCCATCAAAATCAATCTCTAGCAAAAGCACACACTACACCTCTTCATCATCACCAAGTGAGTCTCCAACACCAACCCATGTTGCACCACCACCTAAACTTCGTTTTGTCATTCCGATAAAACTTGAACCTCAAGAACTTCCTCCACTTCAAGTGTCACCAAATGATCCTTATGTTCAAACCATGGATAATTGGCCACCGGGCCCCTCTAATCCATCTCCACCACCACGTGTCTCTAGACCACCTCCCGGTTTTCCAAATCCACCACATTTGGATCATTCAGTTCAATGAAATCCTCGAAGTTAGGGTCTTGCGATTTATTTTTCCTCAACGCATTGCCCATTGGCCTAGCTTCTAAATCAAGTTCCGTACTCTTAATCAAACTTAACGCATAAACCCTCTTAATTATGTTACTAGTAGGTTTATTACTTTTAAAGAAAATTTTATCATTCCCAACGCTTAAAGTTATCTTTGCTTTAAACACGTTTATAATAGCATGAGCAGTAGACAAGAAAGGTCTTCCTAGGATCAAGGGGGTCTTGAAATCCTCGGGGATATCTAAAATAATAAAGTCTACTGGGAAAGTAAATTTATCAATACCTGCTAGCACATTCTCAACAATTCCTTTGGGTCGTTTCACTGTTCTATCAGCCAACTCGACAATTAATTTAGTAGGAATCAAGTCTCCTAATCCTAGGGTAGTATAGGTCGAACAAGGCATAACATTTACGCTTGCTCCTAAATCAGCTAAGGCTTTATAACACATATTTTTAATGAAACAAGGTAAAGTAAAACTCCCTGAGTCTTTTTCCTTTCAAGGCAAGGTTTTGCCAAGAGGCTTTGCATCAGTGTAATAAGCTTCCAGATCTTTTTCTCCATTAGCTTCCTTCAATTCGTCCCAGTAATCATCATTCAAGTGACTTGGAGAAGGTAGAGTCGTTTTCTTTGACTCGGAAAATAAGTTTCTGTTTTGTAGGTTCGATTATTGGCTCGCATCAATACGGTGTATTGAAGGCTTGTCAGCTTTAACATAAGTGGAAATCGTCTCATCATTACTTCTTGGCTTAATTAGAGTCGAGCTTTGTAAATTTCCAGATAACCTTTCATGCAAAATAATGCTCATCTGCCTGACTTGGATCTCCAAAGCTTTGATCGAGTCTTTTTGATTCCTTAATGCGAAGTCCGTGGAGGCTCGTAATTCCTTGATCAAGTTGGTGTTTTCATCGTGCCTTTTTGCAATCTTGGCCATGAACATGCTTAAAGACTCTTCTAAAGTAAGCTCCGTCATTGTTTCTTGTAATCTCTTCTTCCAAACTGATTCTCGGGATCAGTAATGAGGTCGAGTCCCTAGAAAACTCGAACAATCAAGACCAATTGTCTTGAGAAGCTTCCTATCCAATTGTGATACTCGTTCCGGGTCTTTGAAAGATTGAATGAGTTCTCCGAACTCCTTGTAACGCACTACCTGCAACAGAGGATAAACAATTAGTAGTATATGCTTCGGAAAAAGGTACATGATAAAGCACGAAAATGGAATACGAAAATTAAGAGTCTGTTAATGTATCAGATAGTCTATACGCCGTATTCAATTATCCTGAATACGCCGTATGGACTTTATGAACAGAATACGATGTATTGGTTACGAAAATTTATACGCCGTATCGAAAGCGATGGATACGCCGTATTAGTTTGAAATTTTTTACAGCGGACATTGAATAATGCAGAAAAACACAAAAACACACAATATGCAAAAATATACAATGCGGAAAATTAAACACACAAAACAAACATGAAATTATGCAAATTAATCTAAGCTAAACTAAACTAAACTAAAACACTAATAAATAAGAATTAAACAACTTCACTCCCCGGCAGCGGCGCTAAAAACTTGATTGTGTCGTTGAGAGTAGGTATTTTATGTATCAAGTTTTACTATTTATTTTATGCCGACTATACCTAAAAACAACACTTTAACGGGCAGTGTACCCGGTCAAGATGTAGCTTCGTTGGTAAGTAGGGTGTCGATCACTAAGAGCGAGAGCGTTAATATCTAATCTATCAGTATTTTAGTTATCTAAGTTAAACCTAAAACTAATGCAAAAAGGGGGTTTTCAGCCTGAGAGACTGGCACAGTTTTGGGTATCTAACCTAAGGTTTTGGTGACAATTAACACACACAAGGCGATAGACAGAAGATAAAGATGCGGTGAAGCCTAATGTAAGGGAAACGTATTAACCATATTTATTCTAATTAAAACGCAGGTTTGTTTATTAGTGCAATGATTACTTATCTCGAGGCGGCATATCATTCTTAAGACTTAGGCGTTACTTCTTCCTAAGACCTAGATACGAAGAATTCTGTCACAATTAAACGTATCCGCATAAAGCATCCTTTTTTACTGATTATAATCTATCTTAGGGATTAAAGCAATGGTGATCTTGTTAAACCCTAGCTCATAGAGACTTTACTAACTTACTGCTTACGGTATTTTATATAAGTGGTAGATCACAATCCATACTAAGCCAAGGGAATCGGAACGTTATTTGTTAGATTCTTTCTAGGTCACCTGCTAGTCTAACTTGTTCACTAAACCAAAGGCACTATCCGATATCTAGTTAAGCTACATGCGATATCCTTAGACACGGATTTAGCAGGACTTTATTTGTGATCTTATTAATTCCACCTATATAAATTACTATATGAGAACTATCCGATATCTAGTTAAGCTACAGGCGATATCCTTAGATATGGATCGAACGCATATTAAAGCACATAAACGAGTATTATATGATAAACATAATCAATAACCAACGATAAATTAAGCAATCGAGATAAACAAACCAAACATTGAAATCTTCATAAATATGGCTAATTGTTGATCCCACTTGAATAGATCTTGCTTAGCTTGTAAAAGGCTTAGTTGTATTGAATAGATCCAAGACAACTATGGTAGACCTGGTCTTACCTAAAAAGATTATACTACATACATGGGTTATACATTTACCCGTGTGTTTCCATATAATTATTCGGTATTTTCAGTCTTATAAATTTAAAGCTTTAGAAATACATCAGCATATTAGTCCATTGCTTAACTATTAATGACTAATAATACTTCTCATTAAATACCTATAAATATTTAATGCTTGTTGATGTGTCGTTGTGTAGGTGTTATTTATGTATCAAGTTTTACTATATAAACACTGATCACAATTAGTGTACTGACAACAATAGTCTACCTTCAAATTCTGGAAGTCACTACGGTCGCTCAGGTGCGTTATGTCAATGACGCTTTAGGGCCACACACGAACTTAAACCCTTAGACATATTATCTTAGCAGCTGGTTTGATACGGCTATCGAGTGCTTCCTGAACTACGACGTTGAGCTACCCTTTTGAGCGTTGGAGTGTAATCTGGACTTCTCTTGGGTAATCAGCAGGCCAAATCTGAGCTCCTACCGTACGAGAGATTCTGATACATATGGACTTCATGGGTACGAGCAAATTAAGCTCCTCCCGCTAAGAGTGAGTATTAGGGCTTTTCCTATCGAGCTCTCTACGAATATATTGCCTGAAAGTACTGCTTTACTCCCTGATAACTGACCTAAAATATAATATACGGCGTATATACTGACGTGGATACGACGTATTCTTCAAAGTCAAGCAATGGTCTTGAGTTCTTCCAAAGTCTTTAGATACGGCGTATTCTTCTAGAATGATATGGCATATTGATGTTAGAATCAGTGACTTTCTCAAACTCATCGTTTATGCTTCAAAACATGTCCTTTTCTTCATCTTTTGCCAAATACTCGATAATTATTGCAAATAACAAATATAAACAATTAAGTACCAATTCGTGCAATAATTATATCAAATGGGTTAAGAAATATGGGATAAATAATGCTATAAAAGTGACGTTATTTGATGCCATCAGCTCAATAATAGACCATTGTTTGTCATATGTAGTGCTAGGAAAATTATTTGTTGAAGTATCCAATATGACTTATGATCCATCATTAGGGATAGTAAAGTTCACAAATGGAGTTGATGAAGTTGTTTACCAAATGCCCCATAAGATAAAGCAATTTTAATCATTATCTAATATGGAAAACAGGCACAAACAATCGGTCTACTTTAGGAAAGAAAAGAATAAAGGAAGAGGAGTGGACTATGTGATGAAAAAGATATTTGGTTTTTATAAGGAATGCCTAGAATTTTAAGTCATAAACCCGAATATAAAACCAACAATGATGAAGGAAGTAGTGTGAGTGGCGAAGGAGTCACGTAAGGAGTGTGACTTTGAGTCTAGCTACAAGACTCGTTAATAAAGAAAATCGCTTATTGGGAGGCAACCCAATCTTTTATTTTATGCATTTTAGGAGTGTCGTGTGTTTTAATTTTCATTATTTGTTCTTATATGTTCAAATTATGTGTGATCATACTTTGTTTTGCCTTTAACCTCGTTTTAATGCAATCAAAGGTATTTTGCATAAAATAAGTGTAGAAGAAATATCCGGTTTTAAGAACCAATTCAAACATGTAAAATAGATAATTTTAAGTTAATTCACATTTTATGTTTTCATTGTTTGTTTTTTTGAGTCATATGTTTGTACTAACCGTTTTTGTGGTTTATGCAGTAATTTTTCCAATAATAATTAATAAGTTATTTTTGCATAATTTTTTCCAGAAAACAAAACGCAAAACCTGTCAGGTGTTCCTGACGGTGTCATGATTTATACCTGACGGCGTCAGAACTATAGCAGTGGAGAAATCCACGTTTTTTTGAATTTTTGAAAAGTTATTTTTGTTAAATTTCCAGAATTTTTAATTTTCTAGATTTTTGCAGATAGCCACGATTACATTAGTACTAACATTCTATCTTTATTGCTTTCTTAGGATTTTAGTTTATGATTATATAAAGGTTGTATATTATTTATCGTTGATTTTACGCTGGATATAGTTATTTTTGTCTTTGATTTTCATGTTATATTTGATAAGGAGAGTCCGGAAGCTCTTAGGATCTACACTTGGACGATTCTTTGATGAAGATTTAGCCGGATCATCTTGTTTCTTCTCTGATATTAAGAAAACCTGGGGAGTATTAGTTTCTCTTGCTTTTTATTTATCTTCCCTTTATTCCTTTTTCGGGTACTTGTAGTACATTGGGGACAATGTTCAAAATAAGTGTAGGGGGTAATAAAAGCCTTAGAAATTATTCTTTCTTTTGCATTTGCTTTATTCGTAAAAAGATGTGTAATATACCGAAACATAGTTTAGGACGGTAATTCTGACCTAAATTTGCAATTTTTTTATGGCATATATTGGTGAAGTGTATTATTATTAGAAGCGTCTCATGGATATGAGTTGTATGACTAGCACAAAAACTCAGGCGATTTATACCACTGTAATTACAAAGGCGATTTATACCATTGTTTTTACAAGGGCAATTTATACCATTGTTTTTACAAGGGCGATTTATACCATTGTTTTTACAAGGGCGATTTATACAGTGTATTTTTCAAGGGGTGATTTATACGTATTTTGCTTGGGTGGTTTATATGCTTGACTAAGGAGAACTATACACGTTTGTTAAGTGAATTATACGGTTGTTCTTTGATTCGTAAAATCCCGTGAAGATTCATTTTTTCTCAGTTTTATCAAGAATTGTAAAATCTCGTGTATTCCATAAGACTCAAACTTCATTAACCAAAACTCACTTTAACACAACAACCTCTAATCACTGTTTGATCATTTTAATCTTATCACATTGAAATGGATCCAATGATTTCAATTGGACAAAAGAATACTCTTGCTGAGTACATGATACTCGCCGGTACTGATAATCATCCACCCATGTTGGACAAATACCTATATGATTCTTGGAAAAGTCGAATGGAATTATACATGCAAAATAGAGAACACGGAAGAATGATACTTGAATTAGTTGAACATGGTCCTCTCATTTGGCCTACAGTTGAAGAGAACGGTGTGATCAGAATAAAGAAATATGCTGAATTATCTGCTGCTGAGAAAATTCAAGCTGATTGTGATATAAAGGCTACCAACATCATTCTTCAAGGTCTTCCTGCTGATATCTATTCACTTGTGAATCTTCACAGAGTTGCTAAAGATTTATGAGAGAGAGTTCAGTTACTGATGCAAGGTACATCTTTGACAAAGCAAGAAAGAGAATGTAAACTGTATGATGCATTTGATAAGTTTACTCACATCAAAGGAGAATCACTTCATACGTATTACTTGCGATTTACTCAGCTGATTAATGATATGAACATTTACAAGATGAACATGGAGCAATTTCAAGTTAATACCAAGTTCTTAAACATTCTTCCACCTAAATGGAGTAAGTTTGTGACTGATGTCAAGCTAGTTAAAGATTTGCATACCTCCAACTTTGATCAACTTCATGCATATCTTAAACAACACAAACTCCATGCAAATGAAGTCCGTATTACGCGTGAACGCAATCAAGATCTACTTGCATTCGTTGAAAATCAGCAGATGACACACCTCACTTCAATACTTATCAGTCTCCTTACAACAATCCTCAACTTCAACAATAGTTTTCACCATCACAACAGTTTTCACCATAATTCAACCCAATCAACATTACTCATCTTATTATCCATCAGAAACTCAATTCAATCATTCATCCATTCCACCATCACATACATTTCAGTCTCAAATGAATCATCAAACATCAACTATTCCTCAAGTAATTCCACAAGTTGCTTATCAATCACCTTAAGCCCCTACACAACTTATGACTGAGTCACCATTTGTAGACTCAGGTTTTGTTGTTCCTGTGTTTTCTCCTAGAGATAATCCGATTGCTTGTCTTAATAAAGCAATGGCTTTTCTAACGGCTATAGCTTCTTTAAGGTTCCCTACTACTAATAATCAACTCAGAACTTCCTCTAATCCAAGAAACCAATCCACTATTCATAATGGTAGGGTTACCGTGCAACAAGTTCAGGGGAGACAAGGGCAAAATTATTTTGGTACTACATATAAGGGAAATGCTACTAGTTCAAGGGGAAATACAGCACGTGGACAAGCTAGAGTTGTTAAATGCTACAACTGCCAAGGTGAAGGACATATGGCTAGGCAATGCACCCAGCCTAAGCGAACAAGGAATGCATCATGGTATAAGGAGAAAGCTATGTTAGCAGAAGCTCAGGAAGCTAGACAAATATTGGATGAGGAGCAACTCGCATTTCTTG
>BQNB010159098.1:0-14949 GCA_026074375.1 Tanacetum coccineum | reverse complement strand
TGATCCTTATGTATTCTTGTAGTAGGAACAAGACTGACTTGGAAGTATGTATCCAAATTTTTTATGTCAGCCCCTGAATCATCATTTTCAGCGTCACTAAATTTGTCAATTTCTTTTAAATCAGGTATATTTGGATCATCAGCATATCCATAAACTATATTCTCATCAACAACATTATCCTTTATGCTAGCAGCATTAACAGTTGGACTAACAATATTAATATTGTTAGTGTTGTTAACACTTGCATCCTTTTCTTGATTAATTCTTGGCTCCTTTGTACTTGGAATACCACCTTTATTCCCTGGATCTTTAGCACCCTTCATTTCCTCCTCCCCTAATGGTTGGAATCTAGCATCAGGAGAATCCTTTGGACAAGAAGAGAATGGTGGATCTTAAGTCCATAATGGTAGCAATATGTAATCTTTGCCAGGTACTGTCTCTATTCTAGCTTTACCTGCATCGGCACATGCTTTTGTACCTGCATTACCATTAGACTGATTCCCTGCAACAACTGGCTTATAGTTCATAGAATTTGTTAGTGCATCTATATAAAAAAGCCAATTATGTTTACTTTTTGCAACATTAGATGTATTTTCACTAAATTGTACATGCAAGTTCTCTTCTACTATCCTAGTTCTACTATTGAATACTCTGAATGCTTTTCTATTGGTAGAGTATCCTACAAAGAACCCTTCATCAGCCTTTCCATCAAATTTACCTAGGTGATCTATGGTATTAAGGATTGTAACAGGACACCCAAATGGTCTCATGAAGCTTAAGGCAAGTTTTCTACCTAGAAAAAGTTCATAAGGGGTCTTGTTGTGAGGCTTGATAACTAACACCCTATTTTGGACATAACAAGCAGTATTAACTGCTTCAGCCCAGAAAGTTGGCAATTTTGAATCAGCTAGCATAGTTCTAGCAACCTCTATTAGTGTCCTATTTTCCCTTTCTGCTACTCCATTTTGTTGTAGAGTCCTAGCAACACTAAATTCCCTCTTAATACCCTTCATTTCACAGATCTAATTTATGACCCTATTCTTGAATTCAGTCTCATCGTTACATCTAATCACTTTAACCCTAAGGTCTATTAGATTTTATATGCCTGTTATGAATGTTTGAAGGATTTCACTAGTATCATCCTTAGTGGCTAAAAAAGAAAACCCAACTAAACCTACTAAAATCATCTGTGACAACTAGGCAGTACATCTTTTTTATTAAACTCTTTACAAATGTTGGACCAAACAAATCCATGTGCAAACTTTGTAATGGTTGGCTGATTGAACTGACTGTTTTGGTCTTACAAGAAGCTCTGTGTTGCTTTTCCTTCTGACATGCAACACAGGTTTGATTAATTTCAAAAAGTTTTGAAGGTAAACCTTTTACAAGGTTTCCTTTTACTTGTTTATTCATTGTTTTGAAATTTACATGTCCAAGCCTCTTATGCCAAAGATTAGATTCATCTGGTATGGCTTTTGCAAAGAGACAAGTGAGACCTCCTTGAGAAACAACATTCTTTAAATCAACACTGTTACATTCATAATTCTTCTAAGTATTGAAGAGTAGATTCCGCATACTCTTTAATATACACACAAAGTTTCTACCATTGTTATTTTGGATTTATCCAAGGTAACATACACTTTGTAAGCTTAAGAATCAATCATAGTATGGGATCATGGTATGTGTTTAATTACACATACATTTGACCACTAAAATCGAACATAAATGACTAAAAAGGTACCAAAAATATATTGTATTTGTATGTTTTACATTTGTATTATGCAGGTAATGGATATCCAAGAAAACGACAAAAATATAAGCCAAAACGACAAAACCGAGCACGAGAACGGAAAGAGCGTGAAAGAAAAGACAAGTCAAAGCCAAAAAGTCAAAGTCAGACAAAGTCAAAGTCAACTCCGGGATACGGCATTGGAAAGGGCATGGAAAAACAAACCCGAAACCCTATCATGATAAAATGGGCCGACCCGTACCCATTTTAGTGGGCCGGGTCAGCCCACTTTATTTAAATAAAACCCTTTAGTCCTTAAAGCTCAAAAATATCAAAAGCCCATTACCTTTTTTAATTAAAAACCAAACGGGCCCAATCTACATATCCTAACCCAAATCTAATCCCTTTTTTTTAGTTTACTTTAGCCTTGAAACATTGTACCCCTTTACACCGTTAGTCCTAAAGGAATAACAATGTTAGTCCAAAAGGACTAACGGTGCAATTATCACCCAACTCGAAGGACCAATAATGCAGAGTACAAGGACCATACATGCAACAACCTTATACACGTTAAGGGACCCGAGTTGCCAAAAACTCAAACTTAAACTCAGATAAACTAACCAACTCCATTTCCCGCCTTATGTCACTGTTTATCTTCACACACCCCTTGTGTGTGTACTGTCCCTGCAACTAAAAAACAAAATCCTCACCTAAAGACAAGAACATCACCATCCCATCATTTCCCACCCCATAAACAACCAATTTACACCTTGGCAATCCTCTCTATTCCTATTGGTTGAAGATTAAGACAAGAAAATCAAGGGTTGTGATTATTTGGATTGGGCACCAAGAATTTTGAATGGCTGAGATGAGGTTTTGTGTTCTCTCACAAGAAAAGCACAACAAGCACACATCAAAGAACTTGAACATCTTATAAAAGGAAAGAAGAAGACAGAGATAAAAAACGAGGAACTAGGAGTAGATTAATTTAACTTTTTAATGTTTTAAAATTCATGTTTTTATGTCATTTAATTTCTGTCTTTACATTTAAAAGCCTTGTATCCTTTTAAAATTTTAATGAAAAGTTAGTTTTTAAGCTATGCAAATCTGCCTTATTTATGACTTTAAGTTATTTTTGTTCAAAAAGTCAATTCCATAAGCTCTTTTAAGCTATTACAATCTGTTTATTTCATTTAAGGTTTCTCAAAGAAAGTTTAAGCAAGGTACTGTTTCATCAAGAAATTATTTGTGTTTTAAGCTTTGGATGATAAGCAAGCAATGGAAGTGCTTATGGTTGTTGACAACTTATTTATAAGCTGAGCTAGTAGATTAAGCTCATTTGAGCCTTTATTCCCCGTTTAAGCAAGGGATAAGGTACATTTCCCTTTTTCTCACCCTTTAAGCTCATTTCTTTTTTTTGCTTATTTCCTGCTTATTTGCTTATTGCTTAATTTAGTGCTTATTCCTGTGCTGTATTGTGCTTATTATTGCTGTTTACTTGTTGCTTATTATCTGTCTTTAAATATCTTGGTTTAAATCATTGTGAATCAGCTTTAAATTTGGATTCCAAAACTTAAAGGGGTGTTTGGGTCGAGGGGTGAAAATGGGTCAAAGTAGTTTAAAAACACCATGGGTCATTTGGTGACCTTTCACAAACCATATTGAGTTGTTTTCAATCTGTTTCTCAAAATTTTTAAGTCTTTAAAATTGTTTTTAAGTTTTTCTAAAGGGTTTTCAAAACTGTTGTGACATAACAGTTTTCATTAGCTTATTTGATTAAGGCTTTCAAAATTGTTTTTTAAGCATTGTTCTTTTGTTGTTTTAAGTGTTCAAATGCAGTAGCTTAGTGTCTTTTTACTTTCCTTTTGTCTTTGTCTAATCTGTCAACAAATTTTGTTAAGTGACTTTTAGTTTAAAACACCCCTTTTTCAATGTCAGTTTTAAGTTAGTAAAAATTGTTGTTAGCTTTTGAAATTTTGAGCATAGACTCAATTGTGGTCAATCTCAATCTGTCTCAACTTATTTTTAATTTTGAAGCTTATTTTGTAGCATATTTATAAGCCTGCAAATTGCACCTATTTGTCTATGAAAAATCTCAAAAACTCAGCACCTACTGAGTATGAATTGCTTTTTCACAAGACCTTTTTATAGCTTAAATCTTTTTCAAACCTCTTTTTCTTTACTCCTTATTATAGCTTATAGTATAGGCTTTAAGCTCATATAAGCCTTAAGCCCATAAGGTTCCATCTTGTAGCTTAAATTTAAGCCCAAAAGTGCCTCATTGGGCTGTTTTTGTATGGAGTCTTGGCCCTTTGGCTGATTTGATATTTTTTAGCTTTTCTGCCTATTTCACTTGCTTATTTTAGTTAAGATTAGCTTATTAGGTATAGGACTGCATTTGTTTTTGCTTATCTTTAATTTCCTTGAGCTTATTTGTGTTTTTAGTAGCCATTAGTTAGCCTTTGTTACTTAGTGTTAATCTAGCATTATGTCACATTCACTTCAGCCTATTTTAGCTTATTTGTCTGTTTTCCTTTGCTTATTTTTGTTTGTACCTGCTAATTAGGTGTAGAGTAGAGCTTGTCTTAGCTTATTTATCATTTGCATTAGCTTATTTGACCTAAGATTGCTAAACTGTTAAGCCATTTCATACTTAGTGTAAAAAGTTAATCTGCCAGTTTTCTTTTTGCTTATTCTGAGCTTATTTTAAGTTTTCCAAAAAAGTTCTTATTTAAAGTTTGCTTATTTTTGTATATTTTAGAAGTTTTAAAAAAAAAGAAAAAAAAATGTGTTTTAAAAAAGAAGAGGCCATGGGGGTCGAACCCATGACCTCCCCTTTCACACCCCAAAGCATTTAACACCACACACACTAACCACCAGCATCAGTAGGGCCATCTGGTCTTTTGGTGCTGGATTTATTATATAACCCTTTTCTTCCTTTTAAGCTTTCAGCCAACTTTGGCTTATTTCTGGCTTATTTTTAAGCTGAATTTCAAAACTCTTATTTTTCTTGAATTCTACATAGTTCAATGCACTTTTCAGGATTTTTTCATATTTTTCTCATTTAGTTTACTATTTTTAATAATTTAATTTCTTTAAATCAGTAATTAATTCATAAAAAATAAAATAAAAATTAAAAAAATATAATTCTTTTTTAGAAAATTTTCTTTTATCATTTAGGACCTAGGAAAAATAAATTTGCATCAGTAGGGTTAATTATGCAAAATTTTGTTTTTTAAAGAACGGGATTTAATCCCGTTCTCCGTTTTCGTGTTTTTAAGCTCAAATCACTTCCCTTTTTGGTCTAGTTTTGATTTTTCTTTCTTTTTAGTCACTTAGGGTTTATTAAAAGTTAAAAAATTAATTTAGGACTAAAATTCGATAAATTAGGTTTTTAAGTCGCGTTTTTACGTTCCCGTTTTAGGTTTTAACTTAAATAGCTTTCGTTTTAGGGTTTCGTTTACACGTTTTTGCATTTTAATTGTAGAAATAGAAAACCAATCAAATCTTTGATCATTCAAGCATTGTTCCCAAACCGATTCTCGATTTTCAAATTCACGCCTCATCGGGAAGAACGACCCGGGTCCGGTTTTAAACTTTATGGACAACGAAGTGAGAAACCGATACTTCCGGTGATACTATACTACTATTATTGATATTATCCTATTCATTATATATTTATATATATTTATTGTATATTTATATCTATTAAAAGGACTTAGTCAATTTTTGGCGCCGCTGCCGAGGAGGCCGTGAGACGATTATTGAGTTGAAGTTTATTATGCCTTGAAAACCCTTCCTTGTGAAGTTATTTTCTTTATAAAAATATAAAAATACAAAAATATTTTTCATTTTCTTTTATTAGTATATAAAAGCAAGAAAAACCAAAAATATAAAAGCATTGTCCATTATAATAAATAAAAATCATCATCAATATAATGCTTTCAACTGAAGCATTATCATAATAAGTTCCGAAACAAAAGATTTAAAACTTGCCTTTTGTGTCACTTGCGAGGTACGGCTCACCTTTGAAAGATAAAAAAACTGTAAGAGGGGTATAAGGAGGGTCGTTCCAACGAACTACGACCCTAAAGGAGAAAGGTTTTTAATAGCTTCGCGCTTTCCTACTCCTCCGCTCCTTTGTGCGTTTTTCTTTTAGAGAGCTACCGTGAAGCTTGTTGATTATTAGGTTTAAGTTATTCAATCTCATTTTGTCCTTTAATAAAATATGATGTTTAAAAAAAACTCAAAAAAACCAAAAATAATCTCCTTTAACCTCTTTTTCATTTAATTCTTATTTTCTCGACCCTCTAATTTAATTCTTCTTCTTATCCCTCTAAATTGTTTAATTCTTATGGCGTCATTCGACTATCGTTTAAATCCCCTTTACGCAATTAAAGAATGCTCGTCTTGTGGAGCTTTGTACACTACAGACTATTGTTGTTCTAAAGGGAGTCTCGTAGACAAGATCATTCGTGAACGACCCCCTCAGAATTGTGCAACTTGTGGAGACCCGGTTGATGGTCTATATTGTCGACCTTGTGCTTTTGTGCGAAAGTGTTTGAATGAAGGTTGGTATACAATTCATGATGAAAACGAAATTCTAAACACTTCCGAGTCATCCAATGACAACACTAACATTGTTAGTGCACCTCAAGAGCCATTCGTCTTCAATCAAGACCCCGGTAAAAATTCCTCGCAAAGTCCTCCACATATTGACCACCATTGTTGTTACGAGTGTGGGGATTCGTTAGACGATATCTTTTGTCAACGATGTACTTGTAAGTCTTGTGGGAAAGGTGCTCATTATGGTTACAATTGTCCACCGCAAATTCTGATTATCTCTAATCCGAAACCATGCTACAATCAAAACCTTAATGAGATCCTGCAAAATTTGTAAAGTTTGCAACAACAATGTCTTTTGGGTACGTGCCAACAATAAGGTTGTAATGAATATGATGGAGTTTGTTTTTATTGTACTATTGGAAATGGAACACCAATCGATTTTTTAACTCCGTACTCTTCTAACGATTCTCCAAGTTTTGCAAACCACCCTACACAACCCCAATACGTACCATACTCTTGTGAGTTATGTGGGAACGATTCTCATTAAGGTTACGATTGTCCACCTCAAGTCCTGTTTGTCTACAATCAGGACCCGTGTTTCAATCAAAACTTTGATTATTTTCTATAAACTTCACCGAGTTTTCCATAACAATATCCTTGTTGTGAAGATTGTGGGGGTCCTCACAAGGCTTTTTAATGTCAACCGATGAGTTATTACGAACCTAATCCGTGTTATAATTCTAATTATTCTGGTTTTGACCAAACTTAACCCCCATAATATACCATCAATCATCCAATCTGCAATGCTCAAAATGAGCTTCTAAATTCTCAAAATAAGATCATAGAGCAAATGACATCCATATGTGATATGGTTGGTCAAATTATGCAAAAGAAGGAAGAAGAAAAGCGAATTACGGAAGAGCAAGCGGGTAAAGATCGATATTGGAAGATTCCCATTTGCTACGATGATGACGAGGACGATACCATTGCAGTCTCACCTATTTTATCAACCGAGGAGCCTGTTGACTCTCTCATAATGGAGGATGAGCATCTTGACGCTATTCCGGCAACGGAATCAGACAAAGTAATAAAGTCTAGTGTCGAGGACCTTATCCCAATCCTAAGTGAGTCTAAGGGTATTCCTGACAATATGTGTGATGTGCCTTTTCATGATAACTCTCCGCCTTTTAACAATCCAAAAGATCAATTTGAGGATTTCTCCGATTTCAACGATGATTCTACTTCAAGTGATGATGATTCTCCCTACGGTGAGGATATCGATTATGTCGATGCATCACCTCCCGATGCTAAGATCGTCAGCTCAGAGGTGGTTGAGATTGTTATCCTGGAAGTTGAAGGGATTGATACTGATATTCCTCTAACAATTAAAGACGATATCCTTCGTGAAAAATAGTTGAATGTCAATCTTTTTATTGCTAAGATCGAAGCATTAAAAGATAATCCCACTCCATCTTCCGATGTTATGACCAAGTCTTCCTCCACATCTCCTAACTTTTTCTTGGAGGAGACTAACACCGCTGATAATTCTTTACCCGAAACTAAAACTTTTTGCTTTAATCTGGAAGAGATTAGTAGTGGCAGTCCCACTTCTTATTCAGATTTATCTCTTCCGGATTATGAAGCTTTCTATCTCGATGATGATCATGTTGAAGAAAAGAGTAGTGGCAGTACCACTACTCATGCTGATTTTTCTCAATATGATTCGTTCATCTTTGATCTTTCGATCAATCTATGTTCTCCTGCCGATAGGAGTGACTGTTATCATGAGGAGTTTGTCGGTGAACTCGCTCACATCATATCTTCACCGGAGTATGGTTTTTTCTACTTTAAGAATGAGCCTGATTAGGGGAATTTCATGATGGATGTGGTGGAGGATATTTTTGATAATCCGACAAGAGAACCAAGAGTTCATGTGCCTAATGTTTTGCCCACCCATCCCACCCTTCATCTGGATTCGGATTTCACTCTTTCTAGTGATTCCCTCGGATCCGACCTTGTAGTTTCTTTTCCTTCCGGAACTAGAAACAAGATTTTTGATCCAGGGATATTCATTGGAGCCCAATCCATGATATTTCTATCACCGGATGAATTTTCTTTCTCATTCATCCGTGATCCTCCTTTACCAGTGCTTGACACTTTGCTTCCATTTTCATCCAAAAATGAGAACAAAGTTGTCAATACTGGTATTCTTGCTTCAGAGGAGAAATCTCCTCCTTAATTATCACATCGGGGCTTTAAATCTTCCAAGCTTTCTCATCATAAAAGCCCGATCTTGATTCATGGAGACAACACTCCTAATTTGGGTGTTCGTCATCCCCATTTCTATCCCTCTTGACAAGCTCAAGTATGGAGGGATCAGGTCAAGCTTAGTGACCTAAAATAAGCGCTTCGTGGGTGGCAACCCATACTTATCCATTCTATCTTCTTTCTATTTGCTAATAAGTGTATTATTGTGAGGAGGCTCGCCTCTTCCATTATCTCGTGTTTTGTGTTTATTTTGTGATTGTCTAGGATTGTCCCAGATTTTTGAAGCCTCTCGTGCTCGTGGTTTTGTCCTTCGATCACAAGAGCTTCAAATCCTCAGCTTCATTTGGGAAATCCAATATCCTAATCTTATCGACTAACGTTTATCTTTAAGCATACTTAATAAACGGCTTAGGATTTACGTAGAGACCCTTCTTAAAACATTGAGGACAATGTTTAATTCTAGTATGGGGGGGGGGGGATCTATCGATTTGATTGTGCCTGCAGTCGTTGTTTTCACGTAATCCCGTTTTTACCACCAAAATTTCAAAAAAATGAAAAAATTTAAAAAATTTCAAAAATAAAATAAGTGTTTGGTCACAATTTTGACTTTCCTACTGGGTAGAATGAGAATAAATTTTTACCCGATCAAGCGTGTTGAGCTCTAGCTCGTTCCTTAACGTTTAGGCTAAGCGTTCGCGAAAATTCGCAAAGAACGAAAAATGATAGTGTTAAGTATGAGTTGGATGCTAAACAAGGATTAGTTGGAAATCTTAAGAGCTCATGTATGTAATTTGTGGCTTTTTCTCTCATAAGCTTCTAACCGGACTAATCATACGTGCTATTTTTGGAGATTAAACTTAAATCAACAATTTTTATGTAGAGTATAACAAAATTTTTAGTCTTAGTTCAAATTTATACCTGAATTTTACAAAAAGAAGTATTCTTTATATATTATAAAAAAATAATAATAATAAAATAATAATAAAAAAATAAAAAAATATATATATATAATAATAATAAAAACTGTGGGCTGATAAAATTTTGCTGTATCTTGCCGGCTTACAATCGATGTTGCAGCCTTCTAAAGAAAGCCCATAGTAAGAATAAAAATCCGAGACTGATAAAAGTTTGCTGCATCTTGCCGACTCAAAACCGATGTTGCAGCCTTCTAAAAGGTCGAGGGTTACAATTTCATCAATATTATGTTCAATATTAAGTGTGAATTAATAAATCGATCTTTTTTTGTTAAATTTAAATATGCTTTTGAACTTTGACTAATTCATTTTAAGTTTTTAAAACAAGCTATGTATATACAAGAAACCTGAGAGTTTTTGAAACCTAAGGTCCCTGAGTCCCGATACTAGTCTCTGTGGGGTGTCAAAATCCTGGTCACTTAGCCGAAAGGTTGGGATGTGCCGAGACGAAAGTCGCTACATGGGATGATCTCGCCTTCAAACTCATTATTCTCGGGTGGATCGTGAAGCATAGAATTTTGTAAAACATTGATCCATGGTTGAAATTCAAAATAGCACATTCACCTAAGATATAATAATTGTCGGGAGTGAAAAGTTCACAAGTTTCAAATATGAGTAGTGTTAGCATCTTAACTGATACTTAACGGTGATTTCGTTTTAAGCTTGGTTTGGATAAGTAAAAAGTCGGGAACGATGAATTTATCTTTTTTGGGGCATTCTCGGATCGAAATGCATCTTGTTCTATGATCCCTAACGGTTATGAAAATAACGAAAGTCAAATAAGTTAGTTAGTTACTTAAAAAGAAAAGTACAAAAAAATGAGAAAAAGGAAAAAATACAAAAAAAATGTGTAGGAATACGAGTATAAAAATGGTAAAAACGAGGCTTCTCTAAACTTTTGATTCTTTAATTCCCCTCGATGAACACTTAGCTACTTTTCGAGGTAATTAGTCGAGGGGGATTGAGATTCTTAGTTTTCTAAGTGCTTACTTATAGCATTACGTGAGGACACGCAATATCTTAGTATGGGGGATTTTGGTATGTGTTTAATTACACATACATTTGACCACTAAAATCGAACTTAAATGATTAAAAACGTACCAAAAATACATTGTATTTGTATGTTTTACATTTGTATTATGCAGGTAATGGATATCCAAGAAAAGGACAAAAATAGAAGCCAAAACGACAAAACCGAGCACGAGAACGGAAAGAGCGTGAAAGAAAAGACAAGTCAAAGCCAAAAGTCAAAGTCAACCTCGGGATACGGCATTAGAAAGGGCATGGAAAAACGAACCCGAAACCCTATCATGATAAAATGGGCCGACCCGTACCCATTTTAGTGGGCCGGGTCAGCCCACTTTATTTAAATAAAACCCTTTAGTCCTTAAAGCCCAAAAATATCAAAAGCCCATTACCCTTTTTAATTAAAAACCAAACGGGCCCAAACTGCATATCCTGACCCAAATCCAATCCCTTTTTTTAGTTTACTTTAGCCCTCAAACATTGTACCCCTTTACACCGTTAGTCCTAAAGGAATAACAATGTTAGTCCAAAAGGACTAACGGTGCAATTATCACCCAACTCCAAGGACCAATGATGCTGAGTACAAGGACCATACATGCAACAACCTTATACACGTTAAGGGACCAGAGTTGCCAAAAACTCAAACTTACACTCAGATAAACTAACCAAGTCCATTTCCCGCCTTATGTCACTGTTTATCTTCACACACCCCTTGTGTGTGTACTGTCCCTGCAACTAGAAAACAAAATCCTCACCCCAAGACAAGAACATCACCATCCCATCATTTCCCACCCCATAAACAGCCAATTTACACCTTGGCAATCCTCTCTATTCCTATTGGTTGAAGATTAAGACAAGAAAATCAAGGGTTGTGATTATTTGGATTGGGCACCAAGAATTTTGAATGGCTGAGATGAGGTTTTGAGTTCTCTCACAAGAAAAGCACAACAAGCACACATCAAAGAACTTGGACAGCTTATAAAAGGAAGGAAGAAGACAGAGATAAAAAAAACGAGGAACTAGGAGTATATTAATTTAACTTTTTAATGTTTTAAAATTTATGTTTTTATGTCATTTAATTTCTGTCTTTACATTTAAAAGCCTTGTATCCTTTTGAAATTTTAATGAAAAGTTAGTTTTTAAGCTATGCAAATCTGCCTTATTTATGACTTTAAGTTATTTTTGTTCAAAAAGTCAATTCCATAAGCTCTTTTAAGCTATTACAGTCTGTTTATTTCATTTAAGGTTTCTCAAAGAAAGTTTAAGCAAGGTACTGTTTCATCAAGAAATTATTTGTGTTTTAAGCTTTGGATGATAAGCAAGCAATGGAAGTGCTTATGGTTGTTGACAGCTTATTTATAAGCTGAGCTAGTAGATTAAGCTCATTTTATCCTTTATTCCCCGTTTAAGCAAGGGATAAGGTACATTTCCCTTTTTCTCACCTTTTAAGCTAATTTCCTTTTTTGCTTATTTCCTGCTTATTTGCTTATTGCTTAATTTAGTGCTTATTCTTGTGCTGTATTGTTGGAAATTATACTTTGAGTTGATTATGACAAAACATATTAAAGATGGAGGACCTACAAGACAAAGCTGGAATAACATTAATGCTGATTGAAGATTAGTCAAACAGTATTTAATGCTCAGCTAAAAGATAAAGATCAACATTAATGCTGATTGAAGATTAGTCAAATAGTATTTAATGCTGATTTATAGTTTCCTAATTTTATTTGATCTTATCTTGTCTTGTAAACCCTAACCCCTCTAGTATATAAAGAGGGGTAGGCGTCTAGTATTGATCATCCAGAAATCATAGAGCTCTCTAATGAGAGTCGTCTAAAAGGTGTGTGTGCTTTGTAATAGTTAGATAGTCATAGATGAGTCATGAATCATCTATGTACTAGTTAGTTTATTAGTGTTTTATGAATAAAGTAAACCTTGTTCATAACATTGATTGTGATCTTTATTATTCCGCTGCGTGTTTCAATCAGTGTTATTATATCCTAGATGGCTAGATCGTGGTTTAACAGTTGGTATCAGAGCAGGTTGCTCTTGATATCTAGGATTTGTACAAGGTTTTTGTTGTGTTTTATTTTCTGGTTTTGGTGAATTCAATAAAAGAGAAGATATGGTTTGCATGGTCGTGTGTTTTGAAGTAGCATATGGTGCGTGATGAATGAATCCACTTGCAACTAAATCAATCGTTGTCAACAGCAGGTAATACGTGACTATTTTTGGGCTGCTAATGGAACTTCTATATTATAGGAATTGCTTTTTGACTCCTATATTTGTGCTCTATATCTTTGGACGTACTTTGAATAGCTCCTGATTTATTGGAAGTCATTATGGTATAGATTCGTGGGCTGCTAAATGGTTCTGTTTGATATATTCTGCTTGTGTTCAAATTTTTATGCTGCTAGATGATGAGTGGTTAGTACTGGTTATAATCACGATTAATACTGGTCGTCCATGGTTAGTTCTGCTTGTTCAAATCGGTTAGTACTGGTTATATTAAGTTAATTCTGTCAGGATTAGTGACAGTTCCAGCAACGACCTTGTGACTATGTGGCTATGGGAGGAAGGAGACCTCAGATTTGTGACGCTTTAGCGACAGAACAGTGACAGATTATTTGTCGCTAACAGCAGCTTTAGCAACAGCTTTGGGACAGAAAAAGTGTTGCTGATTTGATTTGGTGATGTTAAGTCTGCTAGTGTTACTTAGTTAATTCTGCTAGCATTGGCCGATATCGGATGACACACACTTTTTAGTTTATTGGATGCATTTGGATCTTGAACAGTGATGAAATTATGGCTCATTTTTGGTGATTATTTTGAAGAAGATTGGTTATTACTTATATGATGTTGTGGTTGATTTTCACAGGTGCGTGTCTTATTATATCTCAAATGGCTTACAACATTTTGAGGTAACTTGTTTGTGCTTAAATGGTGTTGACGAAGACTTGATGAATCTAGCAAAGGTGTACGATCTACCTTATGATGCTTACTACGTACATTTGTTATCACTTTAAGGAGTTACGTTGTTGTGCTCAGTGTCTCATATAGAAGATGAGGATTTTGTCAAGAGATTGCGATCTACTTATATTTTGGTCTTGGTATAAGTTCGATGTCACGTGGATAGTGCAAGACATAAGACACAAGCTTGGGAGATTCTACTTCTTCAACAAATTGGTAATACTCATTTTTCTTCATTGATAATTTGCTGCTTGGAGCCTACTAAGTCCATGATTCAAGAGATGGTAAACATGTTAAGGGGAAGCTTATTGTTTATTTACCATCTACATGCACTCCTATTTGATTATGACAAAAAGGGGAAGAGTGCATGGATTCAGGGGAAGTTCTTCATCTATATTAGCTTCAGGGGAAGCTTGTGCTTATTGGTTTTGTCATTATCAACTAGGGGAAGATTGTTGGGAATTATACTTTGAGTTGATTATGACAAAACATATTAAAGATGGAGGACCTACAAGACAAAGCTGGAATAACATTAATGCTGATTGAAGATTAGTCAAATAGTATTTAATGCTGATTTATAGTTTCCTAATTTTATTTGATCTTATCTTGTCTTGTAAACCCTAACCCCTCTAGTATATAAAGAGGGGTAGGCGTCTAGTATTGATCATCCAGAAATATAGAGCTCTCAATGAGAGTCGTCTAATATCAAAGTGTGTGTCATGTAATAGTAATAGATAGTCATAGATGAGTCATGAATCATCTATGTACTAGTTAGTTTATTAGTGTTTTATGAATAAAGTAAACCTTGTTCATAACATTGATTGTGATCTTTATTATTCCGCTGCGTGTTTCAATCAGTGTTATTATATCCTAGATGGCTAGATCGTGGTTTAACAAAGAGATTTTAGGAAAGTTATTAATCACATTAATTGGAAAATCAATTAGGAGATAATCATATTAATGTTGATTGGTCAAACAATCTTATCCCTTCCCATACATGCATGAATGGCCGGCCCCTATAGGGCTTGTATGGGCCTCCTCTTTTGTTTTCCAAGTCCAATTAATTAAGTACACTACTTAGTTATTAGAAGCCCAATATTGATCCCGAGTTACGTAGGTTATTTATATACCGTAAATACAATAAACACGATATATAAATGGTACCTCAGTGTATATGTGTGTGACCCCATAAGCTCATATGTGTCTAGCCATATAATTAGTTATTATGACACGAGCATACTCCAACAGCTCCCACTTGCGCACGTCATAATAATCAAGTAATTATACAAGCAAAGGTTAGCGTCTAGCAACATGTCAATGCCCCCAGAGACATATGAGGATAGTTTCTTAAACATCTCATTCAAATGGTTTAGATATCAATCATCCTATTGTTACAAATACTATGTTGAACATTTT
>BQNB010159097.1:0-14949 GCA_026074375.1 Tanacetum coccineum | reverse complement strand
ACAAAAACATCTCAAAACTACAAGATTCAAAGTCTTAATCAAATAAGCAAATAAATTGAGCTATAAGCTCACAGATTCAAACCTCAAACTCTTAAAACCTTAAAAATTAGACTTAACACTTAAAAACTTAAACAAACTGAATCTTAGGACTAATCTAAGCTAAACTAAATTGACCCAAGAGTAAAAACTCATTTTGACCCATTTTGACCTTCAAAAACAGTTAAACCAAACACCCCTTTAAGTTCTTAAGTCTAATTTTAAACTTGATTTAGACTGATTTAAGCCACAAATTACCAAGACCAGATGTTAAATAAGACTAATAAGCAATATTAAGCACATTTAAACAACTAATAAGCAATCAAATAAGCTAAAACAGATTGTGCTAGTTTATAAGCTTAAAGTGACAGATTATAAGAAAACTTAAACAAATGATCTCTAAACTATAAAACAAGCATAATAAGCATTAAACATCATAAGCAAACATAAATAAGCAAATATAAGCAGAAATAAGCAATAATAAGCAATGCTACAGTAAAATGCAAGAAAATAAAGAAAATAGAACTTACAAAAGCCCTTGCTTAAACAGGGCAAACAAGCTTATGAATAAGCTAATCTACAAGCTCTAGCTTGTCAAAAGACAAGCTAGTATTTTCCATAAGCCCATCCAAATCCGGCTTGTCATCCAAATAAGTTGTGGTGTTTTTTAGTGTGATTTCTTTTTTGTGTGTTTTTGTAAAATTTTCTTAAATACTTTATATTTAAATGAAAACAGATTGATTAAATGTCTAAATGAGAGCTTAAAAGAGGCTTTTAACAAAGGAAAACAGGAATTCAAAAGTAGACTTAAAAACTTCAAATTTTCATTAATACTAAAAAAAAGTTACAAGACTTAGAAATTAAAGACAATGATTTTAAAACAAGCTGAAAAACTAAAACTAGGTTAAAAAAAACTAAGTAAAAACTAATTGCTCCAAGGGCTTACAAATGAGCTCTATTTATACTAAGACAATAAAGGTTCTAGGCCTTGTGCTTTCTTTGTGAGAGCTCCTGCGGGTGTGTTTGTTGTGTGAGAGCCTTCAAAGAGCAATCTTGGCCATCCAAAATGAGTAGTGTCCAAGTCACTTGATCTTAGCCCTTCATTTTTGTCTTTATTCTTTGCCGAATGAGCTTGCAAGGGATTGCCAAGGTGTCATGTGGTGGGATAAGGTGTGGGTAGACAAAGGGGGGAAGAAAGGGGTACAGTGTCTTGTTCATTCTGGCGGGTAGTGAGGACAGGACACAACTCAGGGAGATGTACAGTGCTTCGTGCAATTTTTGAAAGTTTGGAAAGATGGCAAGAATGGTCCCTGAGAGTGTGTATAACTCTTGCATTCATAGGCCTTGAGTAGTGCATCTTTGGTCCTTGAAGTTATAGTGATGTTTGCACCGTTAGTCAAACTTAAAAAGGGTTTGGGGTTAACGGGAGTGTTATAAAGGGGTTTGGGCTTTTTGGCTTGGGCCGACTATTTAAGATCAAAAGACTTGGGCCTTTTGGAGGTTTTAGGTTTATAAAGTTTGTAATATATAAGTGGGTTGACCCGGGCCTACTAGGTGGGTACGGGTGGGCCCACTTTTGACAATTTAGGTTTTCGGGTTCGGTTTTCGATGCTTTTTCCAATGCCACTTCCTGGGAATGACTTTGACTTTGACTTTTTTGTTGACTTTAACTTTGTCTTTTTGACTTCTCACGGTCTTTCCATTCTCGTGCTCGGTTTTGTTGTTTTGGCTTTGATTTTGTCCTTTTTTAGATATCCATTACCTACACAATACAAATGCAAAACATACAAATATAATGTATTTTTGGTACATTTTTGGTTATTTAAGTCCGGTTTTAATGGAAAATGGTATGTGTAATGATATGCGTGAAAACACATATCCATTTTATATCAAAATAAATCCAATCAAGACCAAAAACATAATAAAAATGGCAAAAATATGCTTGTTTTTGTATTTTGTATGTGCACAGGATAAAGCAAAAACCACAAGAAAGCGGTTAAAACCGGGCAAACACGAACACAAGAACGGAAGAGCACAAAAGAACATGACTTATTACCTCGAAAAGTAGCTAAGTGTTCATCGAGGGGAATTAAAGAATTAATAGTTTCGAAAAGCCCCCGTTTTTACCATTCTTAAAGATATACACTTATTCCTACACATATTTTTGTATTTTTCCTTTTTCTCATTTTTCATCATTTTTTTTAGCAACTAACTAGAATATTTGACTTTCGTTATTTTCATAACCGTTTAGGGATCATAGAACAAGCCAGCATTTCAATCCTAAAATGCCCCAAAAAGAGGATAATTTATGGTCCCCCCCGACCTTTTCACTTAATTCAAAACCAAGCTTAAAACGAAATCACCGTTAAATATTAGTTAAGATGCTAACACTACTCATATTTTGCAACCTTGTGAACTTTTCACTCCCAACATTATAATATCTTGTGGTGAATGTGCCATTTTAAATTGCAACCAGGATCAACGTTTGGCAAAATTCCTATGTTCACGTTTCACCCAAGAATAGATGATTTAGAAAGGCGAGATCATCCCCTTGTAGCAGACTTTCGTCTCGGCACATCCCAACCTGTGCCGCTAAGTGACCAGCTTTTAACACCCCACAGAGACTAGTAATTGGGACTCAAGGACCTTTGGTTTCAAAAACTCTTAGGTTCCCGATACTCATAGCTTAAGTTTAAAAACTTAAAATGAAAATAGTTCAAATATCAAAAGCACATTTAAATTTAGATAAAAAGAGATCTTAACATATATTAATTCACACTTAATATTAAACAAAACCATGATACAATTGAAACCACTCGACCTTTTAAAAGGCTGCAAGCATCGGTTTGTGAGCCGGCAATATGCCAGTAAACTATTATCAGTCTCAGATCATATTCAACATACTATGGCTTTCTTTGAAGGTTGTTACATCGGTTGTGAGCCGCAAGATGCAGCAAACTTTTATCAGCCACCAGTTTATAATAATAACTTATCACTTCATTAAATATATTAAATAATATATAATATAATATATATATATATATAATATTACCATTATTTCACGTATATAAAGAACATGTTCATTTTGAAAGAATTTAAGTATAAATTTGAACTAAAGACTAAAATTTTTGCTATCAACTACATAAAAAGTGTGATTTAAGTTTCATCTCCAAACATAAGCACGTATTATTTAGTCCGTAAGAGCTTTAGGAGAAAAAATACACAATTACACACACATGAACACTTTAAATTTCCAAATAAAAATGACTACATAAAAAATTGGTGATTTGATTTAATCTCCAAAAAAAGCACGTCATAATTAGTCCGATTAGGAGCTTAATGGGAGAAAAAGCCAACAAATTACACACACGAGCTCTTTAAGATTGTCCAAAAATCCTTGATTTATCATCCCACTCATACATAACTCCATCATTTCTCGTTCTTTCTCGAAAATCCGCTAACGCTTAGTCTAAAAGTAAGGAACAACTAGATCTCAACACTGCTCGCTCGAGTCAAAATATATTCTTATTCTACCTAGCAGGAAAGTCAAAATTGTTACAAAACAATTTTTTATTTAATTTTTAATTTTTTTTAAATTTTTTTTGAAATTTTGGTGGTAAAAACGAGATTACGTGAAAACAACGACTGCATGCATAACAAAATCGATAGATCAGATCCCCTCCCCCATACTGAAGTTTTTTAAACTCATTGTCCTTAATTTTAAAAAGGGTCCTCTATGACAACTCTAAGGCTGTATATTAAGTATGCTATAGATAACGTTTACAGTCTGATTATTATTAGAATAATTGGATTATCCCAAATGAAAGGCTGAGGATTGAGCCAAGACTCTTAAGATCGATTTTAAGGACAAAACCGGCGACTACGAAGAGCTTCAACAAATCACCGGGACATACCTAGACAATTCACAAAAACACAAGCAAACGAGAGAAGGAAAAAAATGCACACCTGCACTCTACAAACAAAAAAACACTTATTCATGTACTACAACTAATATTATAATTAGATTAAGATAAGCATGTTGCCTTCCGACGAAGCGCTTGTTTAGGTCACTAAGCTTGACCCAATCCACCGAATTCTTTGTCGTTGGGGAAGGTTTAGATCCGAGAAATACATTTTGTGGTACGTATCCCCTCCAAAGTAGGCTTAAATTCTAAACCGTCACCCTTGAAGTTTGGCTCGGAGTGATTTGAGATCTAACTCGAACGGTGCCATATGCAAGACTATAACGAGGCAATGTGCGAATGGGAGTTCTCGACCAACGGGATTTTAACTATTCCCAGTGGAAAAATCTTCAATCTAGAGTTAAAGAGGAGGACTTGATCACCGACGTTGAAAACACGGTTTTTGATCTTGGAGTCATGGATCCTCTTTGTACACGAGCTTGTAAGGAGTACACCCGATGGGTGTTTTATAAGCGGTACAGAAGGCCCAAAGTACGTCATCTAATTTATCTGACCAAGAGGCACGATTCTCGCCTATGGTCCTTTCAAGAATTTGTTTCAAGCTACGAGATACGTCAACTTGCCCACTTGTTTATGGGTGATACGCGGTGGAGAGACGGTGAGGAACTCTGTATTTAAGCATGACCTTTGCAAACTGGTCATTGCAAAAATAGGTTCCGCGATTACTTATGATAGCACGAGGGGTTTCGCGATCACTTATGATAACACCTTTTTTATAAACCACAAATAAGCGCAGAATAAGCCCTAAAAGTCGACAGAATAAGTTAAACTACACTAAGACACTTTTTTGCTAACTGTTAAGCTATTTAAGCACTAATAAGCAAAGAAAACTCAAAATAAGCTAAAGAAGGAACTTAACTACACTTAATAAGAACTTTTGAATAAAATTAAGCAACTACAATAAGATAGAATGACAGTTTACTTAAAAAGCTATAAAACTTAATATTTTTAAGCTAAAAAGGCAAATAAGCTCTAAACTAAAGGAAATAAGCTAAAGTGGGCTTAAACTAACCTAATAAGCTAAAATAAACCTAAATTAAGCAAATGCAATAAGCTAATAAGCCTAAATAAGCAAATAAGCTTTGCCAAAACTGATAAGCAAACAGCCAAAGGAGGACTTTTATAGCTTAAAAATAAGCTAGCAAACAGATCCTTATGGCTTAGTGGAGTTAGACCACAGAAAAACTTGGCCAAAAAAAACATACAATAAGCAATAAGTAAAAGCAGTTTGAAATTCAAAATAAGCACTTAAAAAGCCATATGAAAAGCTTCTCAACACAGATTTTTGAACACATAAAATTTTTCTTAAACTTAAGTTTTGCAATCTGTCACAAAAACAAGCTTTTGAGCTTAAAAATAAGCAAACAAATAGAACCTTATGACTATATAACCCACAAACAGATTAAGATTTGACCTCAAAGAACAAGAATCAACCATCAAAAAGCATTTTGAAATTCACAATAAGCCATAGAAAGCAAATGAAAAAGCTTTTTCTTCTTTTTTCAACACTTAGTTAAACAATTGACAGAATTGGTAAAAAACTACACTAACAAATGCAGACTATTAGACTCTCCAAACTTGTTTTAACACATGCATAAATACAAAAACTTCTCAAAACTACAAGATTCAAAGTCCTAATCAAATAAGCAGATAAAATGAGCTATAAGCTCACACATTCAAACCACAAATTCTTATAACCTTAAAAATGAGATTTAATACTTAAAAACTTAAACAAACTTGAATTTTTGACTAATTTTAAGCTATAACTAAATTGACTCAAGTGTCCAAAATGCCATTTTTTAAAACCCATTTTCCACCCATGATAACAGTTAAACCAAACACCCTTTTAAGAGTTCTTAATCCAATTTAAACTTTGATTTAGACCTGAATTAAGTACAAATTACATGATACATATGTTAAATAAGACTAATAAGCAAAATTTAAGCATATTTAAGCAACTAATAAGCAATTAAATAAGCTAAAACAGATTGTGCATTTATAAGTTAAAGGTGACAAATTATACAAGAAAAACTTAAAACAAATGCTCTCTAAGAATAAAGTTATTGGAGTTGTTGATGTTAAATATCTACCAGAGACATACATAAGCATCAAATAACATAAACAAGCATAAATAAGCAGCAATAAGCAAGAGATAAGCACAATAAGCAGTTGAATAGTAAATAAGCTAAAAATAGAAAAATGAAGAACTTACAAAACCCTTGCTTAAACAGGGCAAACGATGCTTAAAAGAGCTTATCTATAAGCTCTAGCTTATCAAAGATAAGCTAGTAACAACAATAATCCCTTCCCTTTTGGTTTATCTTCCATTTAAGCTTTTTGAGTGATTTTTGGTGAAAGAAGATTAAACCTTACAAACTATGAAAGAGTTTTGTATGACTTAAGCAAACAGCTTAAGAATGTTATAAAAAGAGCTTTTGTGAGCTTATAAAACAGTTTTAAATCATCAAACACTTTAACTTAAAAATGGGATAAAACATAAAAACTTCAATCTTTCATTAAACTTAAAATCAGTATAAGGCTTTTAAGAAAATAATACAATAAGCTTAAAAGACTTAAATTATAAGCTAAAAAAAAACTAAAAACTAACTGCCCCAAAGGCTTACAAATGAGCCTATTTATACTAAGCAAAAGAATATTCTAGGACTTGTTGTTGATCCCACGCCTTGATCGATTCTTTACGTAGTAAAGTGTTTGTTACCTTGGAAGAATCCAAAATAACAAAGATTGAGACTTTGTATGTATACCAAAGTGTATGCGGAATCTACACTTTGACATTCCGAGGTGTTTATTAATAGAACAGTAATAACCAAACAAACAATGAACAATGAACACAAGCTGCATTCAATATATTTAGAAATACAACAATTCTCTTGAAGTACTGGGTTACAAACCTTGAAGCTATAATCTTTCTCTAATAGTATTTCTATCTCTTGAAAAGTATATCTCTCTATATCTAAACCTAGGATCTCCTTTTATAGAACACAAGGAGTCATATACAGAGCTAACGACCTATCTTTTAGGATCAGTTACCAGCATCCCATAATAATCTCCATGCATACTTATCTCCAAGTCAGCAGCTTTGACCATCAGCAGTATTAACTCTTTCTCCTAGCAGTATTAACTAACACTGGCAGTACTAAGTATGTACTGGCAGTACTAACTCCATTAGTACTGTTAGTTATACCTTGGCAGTATTAAGTCTTGTGAAGATTTATTCCTAACAATCCTCCCCTAAACTTGTGATTGTCCTTCAAATCATCAAGTTTCTTCTGAATTAAATCTTCTAGTCTTCTTCCTTTGCTGATGATTCTTTCAAACATTTCTTCTACTTCTGTACTTGAGATCTTATGAACCTTAGAAGTTCAAACGCCTGTGAACTCTCATGATCAACCTCTAATTTCTTCTTCAACATCTTGGAAATCATCTCTTGACTTAGAGGGTATTTCTTCTCTGTCAGCATATGTATGGCTATACCATTCTGCATCAGTAAAATGTGAATACCACAGAAATCATATAAACTCCAGCTTATCACATTGTATTCATGCTGATTCTTCCATATCTCATCATCTTCAT
The DNA here is from genome assembly GCA_026074375.1 of Tanacetum coccineum. Classification (NCBI taxonomy): domain Eukaryota; kingdom Viridiplantae; phylum Streptophyta; class Magnoliopsida; order Asterales; family Asteraceae; genus Tanacetum; species Tanacetum coccineum. The sequence continues at coordinate 7,336 of BQNB010159097.1, read as the reverse complement.
CAGGCTCAAACAAAGTGTGCAGATCTCCCCAAAGCATTAGATCATACCCTTCTGGTCTTGAAGTACTATACCTTTCCTTGACTAGTCTGTACAATTCTTCTACATCCTGTCTATCAAAGTCTTCAAGCATCTCACTCAATACTTTGTAGTTCTTGGAACTGCCATCTCCTCTGAAAACTTGATAATACATAAAATTCTCTGTCAAAACACAAGTCTTCCAGTCCACAATCGGAAACTTTGTAGATAGAGATTCAACCTCCATAGGAACTTCTTCTCTTGGTATTATATCCAAAAATCCTTTGAGTTCTTCCTTCTCAGCATCTTCTTCCAACTTTTGTCTCTTCCTTGTGCTTTTTCTAGGAATAGATTTCTTTCTCTTTGCTCCAGATTCTTTAGAAACTTCTTTCACTTCTTCTTGTGCATCAGCAACTTCTTCTTCAATCTTTCCAGGAGACTTTTCAGGAGACTTCATCTTTTCAGTTCCATGCTCCAAATCCATTTAAAATCCCAAACCTTTTCAAAGATTGGCCTAATCTCATTATAAGACATTCCCTTAAAATCACTAATCTTGTAGTTTCCCTGATTCTTTAAGTATTTGATCATATTTCTACTTGCCCGGGCAATTGTCTTTGGTTTCATCTTTAGAGCATGATACCTTATGACTGAAGGATCATTCCAATCTATCTTCTTAGTAGACTTGGCTTCATACATAGCTCTTTGCCTTTCCTTTTCATCTCACTGTCTAGCAATTTCTTCATCCTTTGCAATCTGTGCCCTTTGTTCTTCATCCATTTGTTCTTCCAGTCTGATGGCTTCAGCAATACTTAACCTTTCTTGTTCAATCTCTTTCTTAGACTTCTTCTTGGGCTCAGACTCTGTCATTATTGCTTTTCCCTTGTCTTTTCTTATCCTTTTCTCTTCACTCCTTCTTCTATAAGTAACAGTTCTTCCAACAGTACTAATATTCTCCTCAGCAGTACTAACCACTGGAACTTCACTAGCAGTACCTTTTGTTGCACCAGCAGTACTAACTTCAGCACTCCCTTTCTCACTACTTCCTTAATCTTGAATGACCTCAGTGGGAGTCACTTCTTGAATAAATGGTTCAGTTTCAGTACTTGCTTTCTCTTGAACTTCTGCATCAGATAATTTCCTCCCCTGTTTGGAAGAATCATCTACAACATCTTCATCATCTTCAGAAAGGAAAACCTTAGCTCTTTTCCTTGCTTTCCTAATCTTGACTCTAGCCACTAATTTCTTGACCCTTAGAATGAGCTTAGTGAAAGCAAAACTGTAAGTTTTCTTTGTCTCCCTCGAGTCATCCTCCAAGACTCCAATCCTTTCAGATAGTTTGGTAACCAAATTCGTCAATTCATTTAGTTTCAAGCTACCCTCATCACTTCCATGTGAGTGAATAGCATGTAGAGGTGAGTCATGGGGTGTAGGAAAATGGTGTTCTGCTCCAGTTGATGGTTGTGTTGGTGATGGTTGTGTTGGTGATGGTTGTGTTGGTGCAGTAGTGGTATGATCAGGTGAGTGATCAAATGAAGGTTCAGGTGAGGGTGAAGGTTCAGGTGAGTGGGAAGGTGAGGATGTGATTCTTGAAGGTGAAGTGGAAGGTTCAGAAACATCTAGCATAGTAGGAAATAAAGCAACTTCCTGGCCTGAATATCCCTGTGCAGGCCTCTTCATATTGTTAAAGACTTTGATACTAAGAGAGGGTACAGGATATGTCTTTGAGTGTTGTTGAAGTTGTTTCCTCTGCATATCTAAGCATATTTGAATGTACCTAGGGTACATGAAGAACTTATGGAGGCTAGAAATATTTGACACCATATGCTCAAAAATTATCCTAGAAAAATTATATTTCCTATTGGTAGCTAAACAGATAACAACAGTTGCAATGTTACTACTAAACTGCTCCCAAGCAGTCTTCTTTGGGCTAAGGCAATGAAGAATATTGTGAATAAGAAACCTCCATTGAGGTGAAAAAGCACCCTTTTGAAAAGTTAACTTATCTGAATCAGTGTGATATCCCATGAGTGTCAATTGCTCAAAAATCTCTGAGTTGGGTATAGAAGTAATACCATCTTGATCATTCAACTTGAGATGGTATCATCTTAATGAACTTCGGTGATAGAACATTGAGTGGACCATCAAATTGGTGCAGTTAATCTGAACTTCTCCATTATCATTAGTAGTAGCTTCAGCAGACCTCCAAAATTGTTTGATAAAAGAAACATAAACATCGGGCTTCTTTGTGAGTGCATAGCAAATGTGACTTCGATTTAGGAAATCGATGACTTGATGAAACCCTGCACTTCCTGTAGATTTCTCTTTAAAAATGCTACCTGTTTGTGTTGTTCACAAAATCCAAATTTTCCATAAATAAAACTGTGAGTAATCATGTGGGATATGATCGTGGATGAATATATGAAGGCTGGAGAAAGTTAATTGAGATTTAAATAGAGAAACGTAGAGATATGGGTTGACCAACTTAAAGAAATTGAGTTTATCGTGATTAAATGAAACATGTATATAGAAAGATCATGAAAGTCCAATTGGTCAAACCCCTATATCATAGGAATTTGGCAGAAATATCTCAATGGCTCTATTAATTAATGAAAAATCTGTTAGGTCCAAATAGTACTAACGGCCATCTAGCAGTACTAAATTTGGTCTAGCAGTACTAAAATAAGCCTAGCAGTATTAACTTCTCCACCCAAAAGCAGTACAAACTCCAAAGTTTTGTATTAATAAAAAATAACTTCACATAATCTCTCTTTGTTAGCCTTAATTTTATATAAGTCGAACAAGAATGTTATCGGTCTTATTAGATGTAACTAGTCTTGTTAAGTAATAGGCTAGTCGGGTTCAACGGGCTTGGATTGTAATCTAATATTGTCCATGTTTCGGGCTCAAAGCCCAAGAATAGCCAAGCCCGGCCCAAGTTAGAAAGCCCATAGACCACTCATGGCTCAAGGGTATAAAGATAGAACCCTTCCACACATGGAGAGGGTGTTGGTTACACATTTCATAATTTCGTGTGTGTTGTGTTATCTATACACCTCTTTATTTCTCTTTAATAATTCTTTCACTTTCCTTATCTCTTTTTATCTTATTTTGTTATTGGTATAGCTTATTGTTGTGAAAAAGATGGATTAAGCTTTTGGATAACATTTGGTATCATTCGCCACGGGTGGGTTTAGTTTTTGTTTAGTTCTAGTGGTTGTTTCGTGTTTATATTTTTTGTTGTTTTTGTTCGTTTCGTGTGCATAGTTTTGGTTATAAGCTTTAAACGCAAGGATCGAACTAGCAGGCGTGCTTCAAGAATCGAACGAGGGATATTCAAGTTTGATCGAACTAGTGACATTTTTTGTTTGATCGAACGAGTGTTTTCCTCTTTGGATCGAACGAGTAGTTTTCCTGTTTTTGATCGAACGAGCGACGATTAGTTTTGATCGAACGAGCGTGTATTTCTTGTGGATCGAACAAGGACCACCGAACAAGAGCATCGATCTAGGGACACTCTTGTTGATTGAACAGAGACCATCGAACTAGCACCATTCTCGATACGAGGCTCTTTCGAACCAGCCACCATTCAAACAAGAGACTCATATCGTACAAGCTCATTTCGATCAACGTGGTGTATTTGGATTTTACCGACGATAACCGTGTCATTCCGAAAGAGCTAAATTACAATCGTTGCATTATTTGTTACAATTTAAAACGAAAACGAAAAACAAAACAGGAGGGAATTTATTTTATTTATTACACAAAATTGGAATTTGGCAAATTCAGCCCCTGGACCTTAAAACCAATTCACATATCATCCTTAGTTAATTATTAAACCCTCTTTGTTTTATTAACCTTTCACCGTAGGTCCTTATTTCATATAATTCAATCGTTAGTCCTCAAAAGTGAATCGTTTGTGCATTTCGCCAACAAAAGCTCACGTACTTCAATTTCAACAATGACTTCGCCAACAACAATTAATTTTTCATTCACGGTTTTCTCTTGATTTAGTAAAATCCCGTAAAAGTCGATTCTTTTTACGGTTTAAGTCATAGATTTGTAAAATCCCGTGAACGTTAATTGATTTTAATCCACAACAACAATCACTTTACCTACTTAAGATCCGATATCCATTCACAACATCAAAATGTCAAATTCAAATACCAATTTGCAAACTCAAACATCAAGTGTTCTTCAGAATGACACAGTTTCTTCGTGTTCAATTTCTAACATTCAAGAGAAGACACAACTTTCAAGAAGTAGATGCATGCACAGTCTTAAAGAAATCAAGTCTCTATTTAAGTTTCTCTCAGAAACTTTACAAGACTATGACACGATGCCTATCTTCAAGAGAACATTCTTTCAAGACTTGGATTTACTAGAACAACATCTTACTAAAGATATACTTTCTAGGACTGATTGCACAACTACTTTGACTAATCTCATAACAAAGTTTGAAAATGCTTTCAATTCAGAATTCGAAGAGCGTATGAGGAAATATACAAGATACAATGCTCAATCCTTCAATGATGCAATGATCTGTACCATAGATTCCATTCGGAAATACATGCTTGAGATAATTCTTCATCAACAACGGACTCTACATTTGTTGAAACAAAAGACGTTGATGCAGACACAAGAAGATCATTCAAATCAAACCCAAGCATTGAATTCTGATTCATTGAAAGTTGATTTAGTTGTCAAACAAAACTCTTGTTCTGAGAAAGAAGACAGTAATTCAGAGACTGCATCCAACAAATCAGCAAAGGAATGCAGCTTGAATTCTGAACCACAAGATGTTCATGCAATCAAATACAAGATGTCAAAAGCAAAAGAAAGATGCATGGCATATTTTCGATCTCTTCATTCACACCTTCAAGTTCTTTCAAAAGATGACTTAAAAGGCACTCGCATCGAACATGGATTCAAACGGGCATTCATGTCACTCGTTGGTCAAGATGTTGATACTTTCACAAGAACAATGCTCCTCAACGTAGATCAACTACATAAGCAACTTGACAAAGATGAATTTCAAGAAGATGGATCCATGATAGCCTTTTGGGTGGTAAACAACCAGTTCCAAAAGTTCATCGATTCAAAGTTTACATTGGATTATGACAGTCAAATGACAGACACGTACTTTGTTGAATACACTGGAATCGAGGTTCAACACTTCAGAGATACACTACTCCAACACCTGGGTAATGTTAAGAAGTCCGTTGCTGAAAGAACACGTCATAAAAGACAGTATGAAAGAAGACGTGAATAAAAGACAGATGCAGCGCGAAGAGAGTAGATTGATACGTGTAAATCATTGTATGCTGATTTGGTGACACAGAAAGCTTAGGACAGACAACAGTGCAAGATGACAATAGCAGGTCAGGGAATGATACAGATGCTGATGATGCAGATATCAGACCCATTTATGATGAAGAGCCAATGGCTGAGGTACAATTGACTGCTGAATATAATATCTTTGCAATAGGACAACAACATACTGAGCAACCTGAAATCATTGTTGAAGGTAGGGTTGACCAGTATCCTGAAACATGTCATGTTAAAAGTCCTTTGCTTGATCATCACTGATAACCAGACAACTGGAATACTCAAAAACAATCACTGAGTCTGAAAATGTTTTGCTCAAAGAGACAGTTGCCCAATTTAAAAAGATTTTTTTTTTTTTTTTTTTTTTTTTTTTTTTTTTTTTTTTTAAGAATGGAAGCCATTGCATTGCTCTCGAACTTAAATATCAAAATCAATCTTTAAAATCAGGGCAACATGGGCAAAGTTTTGAATGAAACGAGTAATAAATCACAGATTGAAAAGGAATTGATGTATTGAAACAATGAAATCGAAATAATTAGAATCATAGTGTGGATACATTACGTAAGGAAAATAAGACTTTGAAACAGCATTACAAGATTTGTTTGATTTTATTAATATCACGAAGATCTAAGACCTACAGAACAGAACAAGATCTTTGTTTGCCAATAATGCTCGAATTAAAAGCTAAGATTCAAGAAAAGTTTTTGAATTGCTGCTTTTAACAAAAACTTAAGAAGTAAAAGGAAATAGTGTAGATACTAAGTTTGATAAAACATTAGTCTTGGGGAAACTGGTGTTACCATCAGTAAGAAACCAATCAGTTGTTAGACAACTATGCGTTTATATCTGCAAGGGCCAAACTGTCAAAAACAACGGTTTGCCTCCCAAGTTGATGTGAACAAGAATTTGTCAAAACCAGTCACTCAACATTATTTGCCTAAGAAAACAGAATCCACCTTTGCAAAACCTGATCACATGATTGCATCTAGCTCATCTAGGAATAGTTCTAAGAACATGCCAAGATTTAGTTCAAATGACATGGTTCATAATCACTATCTAGATGTACGCTAAAAAAAGATACAATGAAGAGATAGGAACCAACAACTTGTGTGCCTACTTCTGCGAGAATTCAAACCACTACTGATGATAGGAAACCAAACCCTAGGAGCAACAATCAAACATCTAGGAGTTTGCCTGTATCTAAGAGTAGTCGCGTTACGATAACGGCTGTGCCCAAAGCAGATCACTCTAAGAGTTCTAGTTCTTTTTTAGATTCCAAAAACTTTGTTTGTTCTACATGTCATAAGTGTGTCTTTAATGCAAATCATGATGCTTGTATAACAAAAACTCTGAAGGTAAGTAAATTCACGTGCTAAGATTCAATCCAATAAGACCACAAACAGTAACAAACCCGTAGATCAAAAGAGTCATACTCAGAAACCTAGTAGACAGATCTTTACAGGACATAGGTTTTCTCATAATAAGACTTCCGTTGTGTCTGAGAAAACATCTCCTTGATCTGATCTTAGGTGGAAACCCACGGGTAGAATTTTCAAATCTGTTGGTCTTAGATGGATTCCTACAGGAAAGTTATTCGATCTTACACAAGCAAGTGTCAGTGAACCCCCACATGGTTCAATGTTGATATCCTCATATTCATGAATGCAGACCCAAATCTGGATGTAAGTGCAGGTACACCAATCAATGTTCAGAAGGAACAAAGTCTTGATTTAAGTGCAGGTACCTTATGTAATGTCAACAAGGAAAATCTCAGAGTATGGTTGCTGAAAAGGCTGATATCTCAGAAACCATTGTCAAAGTGGATTCACAGATGATGATACAGAAACATGACGTTTGATTACAACATATCAAGCCTCGAACCTCAATGTCAAATGACGTTTGATCAAAATGGTTCAAGCCTCGCACCATAGTGTCAACAGAAGTTCATCAAGCAGTTGCGACAGTAACAACGTCAAATGAGCTGGATGTGCTATTC
>BQNB010159095.1:0-14949 GCA_026074375.1 Tanacetum coccineum | reverse complement strand
CTAGTGTTTCTCTCTCTAAAAACTAGCCCGATCCAAGAATCGAACCCGTGTTATGATATAAGATATACCACAGTTTCTGATCATTTCATTCATCATCTTGTAGAATCTTGTGTAGTAAGACTCAATTGTCTCTCCATCGTGAGAGGTAAATTGACCAAACTCCCAAAACAAGTTTGTCTTGAAATCTTGAATATTGAGTGATTCACCTTGTTGTAGCCTTTCGATGGCTTCCCACATTTCTTGAGCTGTCTGACATGCATCAACAGTTGAGTATATTTCATCTCCAATTCCAGTCAATATCAAATGAATCGCTTCTTTTTCTGATTCAAAATGAGCTCTGTTCTCAGGAGTCATATTCATAACTGTCTCGACTGTTGTTTGTTCAGGAACTGCTGGAGAATCCTCTGTTGCAGGAACAGCTGGAGTTGTGACAATCGTTGGAGTGTAAGGGCCTTTGAGAATGCACTTCCGTAAGGCATAACCATTTGGTCTTGTATTAATGTATCGTACGAACCGTGATCGCCATTGTGCATATCGTCCTGTTGCAAGCATTGGTGGACGATCCCTTGATCCAGCTGCCATTATGTTGTTATGCATTTGACTGTCGGTTGTGGAAGTTACATTTGGAGTTGTAATGATGAATGATTGTTGAATTATGAAGTGAAAAATGATTGAAGGATCTTAAGTGGATGTGTTGTGATTGAATCTGTGATTAATTAAAAGTAATTAATTTCCACGGGATTTTACAAGTCAATGATTTAAACTGAGAAATTAAGTTCTTTTGCTGGATTTTACAAAATCAAGACGAAACCGTGAAAAGTTAATTGATGTTTTTAAAGTTTGTTGATTATGTTTGTTGTTGTTCAATTGTCGTTAAACTAGGACGAATGTTATTTTGAATGTCGTTAACGGATAAACATCGTCTAGTCTAACTTGTCGTGATAGCATTTTATTCCTGGCCTGTTAAATCCATCAGCCCAACAAATCAATGAAATTCGGCCTACAATCAATTGCTAATCCAATTCATTTAGGCTCATTTTAAATGTAATAATACTCGGTCCACTCTAACCATATTATACATTCGGCCCAATTGAATATCAACCCAAGTCCATCAACACTAATTTGGTTCAACATGTGTAAGTATAATACCCGGTTTGGCGAAAAACAAATTGTAGCCCACTCCAAATTGTGGGAAACCGGCCCACATGAATTTTTTACTAACCAACCCTAAAAATGAGGAGTATAAGAATGTCTTTACCCTAATATACCTCATAACCTAATCCCACGCATAAAAAAATGCAGTCAAACATTCTGTTCTTAAAAAAAACAAATCTACACCCATCTCAAGAATAAATTTAATTTTTTCGGAAAATTAGGTCTTCAAAACAAGGGTTTTCAATGGACAAAACACAGTCTTCTTTAGACAAAACGCAATAATTGTTCTCGGATAAAACGCAATAAGAAATTCTGACAAAACACAGTGTCTTGAAATGAGGCAAAAGGCAATGATGATTCTTGGACAAAATGCAGTGATGTCTTGAAGCAAAACGCAGTGATGTCTTTAGGCAAAACGCAGTGATGTCTTTAGGCAAAACACAGTGATGTCTTTAGGCAAAACGCAGTGATGTCTTTAGGCAAAACGCAGTGATGTATTTAGGCAAAACGCAGCCAAACATTGAAATGGACAGAGTTTCTCCTAGGCAAAACGCAAGAAGGTCTTCAACTAAGCAAAGCGTAGAAGCAAAATGTAGCTTTGAGGCAAGTCGCAGGAGACAAAACGCAGGACCAAAACGCAATGGTTTTAACAAAACACAACTTTCTAAGACAAAACGCAACCAGTACAAAGTGTCATTTTCAAGGTCGCTTTCGAGTTGTACTTATTTTTGTCTCTTTTTGATCTAACAACAACTTTCTATGACAAAACGCAATGAAGAAAGTCAAAACTAAAACAAAAAAAATGATATTTAAGCTACGAATTTGTTAAGAAAGAAGCTAGGAAGAACAAGAAGACCAAAAGTACATGATTTTCTTCCAAACACTTAACCAAACCACGAATTCGTGTGCTTATATTCCCAATAAGCCACGAAATAAGCTTGTTATGCTTATAAAACCACGAAATTCAATCACTATCCACCCGAGGCGACTGATACCAATTGTCGGTTACCCGTAATCACTTCACTTCATTACTAGTTACACGAATTCAAGAAGAAAAGAGAAGGAAATTAGAAGAAGTTTAGAGAGAGAAACAAGAGAGAGAAAATGAAAGAGAATGGTTGAATTAACTTGTAAGAGAATGTTTACAAATGAACCAACACCCTCTCCATCCTTGGAGAGGGGTATTTATAGTTAAGACTAAAAGGCTTGCATGCCTTTAGTAATTCTACGGGCCGGGCTCGGGTTTACTTGGGCTTTCGCCCGATACACGTGACCGATTAGATTACAAATAGGAGCCCGTTTACCCGTCTAGCCTAATACAACGTATATTAATTTAGTGACCGAGACCTAATATAATTATGAACGAGCTTCCATTGTTCGAATCAATATTTTGAGGCTAACAATGTCTAATGGAGATTCTATTTATTATGTAGGTTGATGTATCGACCGCATTACACCAAAATTTTTGTGGAATAGATTGTTCATTTAACATGGTTCTACACATTTCTTGTAGAGTGCGGTTCTTTCTTTCTACTACCCCATTTGATTGTGGAGTACGAGGAGCGGAGAAATTGTGAGAAATTCTATTTAACTCACAATAGTTTTCGAATTATACTTCATTATTAAATTCTCGACCATGATCCGACCTAATTGACACTATGGAACATCCTAATTTATTTTGAATCATTTTACTAAATATTTCAAACTCACCGAATGCTTCGGTTTTATTTTCTAAAAATCTAGTCCATGTATATCGAGAATAGTAATCTATAATTACTAATGTATAACGATTTCCTCCATAACTCCGTACAGCGAATGGGCCAAATAAGTCCATGTGTAATAATTATAAGCATCTAGTTGTTGATACTATATTTTTGGCTTTGTGACTAGCATGAGCTTGCTTTCCAATTTTGCAAGCGTCACAAAAATGTCGGTCAAATTTAAGCTTAGGTAGATTTCTAACTAATTCCTTAGAAGCCAATGATTGAATTAATTGCATATTTGCATGACCTAATCTCCTATGCCATAAAGTGGAGTTTTCGTCTAAAGTTGCAAGACATATTTTATCTTCCGGTTTATTTCCTAATTTCATCACATATAGTCCTCTTTTTCTAATTCCTCTACCTATGACCTTTTCGTCTTTGATTATTTCGCTATCATGTTCGGTAAATACTACTTTGCATTTATTATCACATATTTGACCAACACTAAGCAAATTAAATTTTAAATTATCTATGTGCTCAACATTTTCAATAATTAGGGAGTCATGAGAAATCGTACCTTTGCCTATGATGTTGCCTCGTAAATTGCTTCCGAAAATGACGTTCCCTCCGTTATACGCTTTGTATGTAGAAAACAATTTTCGGTTACCCGTCATATGCTTCGAGCATCCACTATCTTTAATCCATTCGTCGGGCTCTAAGTTTATTCCTAAGCATATTTCATTTGATGCTTGAGCTACAAGACAAGTTTCGTATTTAGCCTTTTCATCCTCATCTTCGCCACTATCACTCCATGCTCCTCCAATGAAGGCTTTTTGAGTATTGCTTCTTGACGACTTTGGACATTCTCTGATGAAATGATTTGGATCTCCACATCTAAAGCATTTTCTTTCACTTTTACCATCTTTGTCACTTCTACTTCTTTGAAATGACTTTCTTTCGTCTCGTGGTTGTCTTGCAAATCTTCCTCGTCTTTTGAAAAATTTCTTGAATTCTTTTACGGCCATGGCGTATTCTTCGTCTTCACTATCAGAATTCGAGCTATCTTCATCACTTGATTCCTTTTTGGCCTTCAAAGCAAGAGATCTATTTTGTTCTCTTTTGCCTTTGACCATTTCGGAATCTTTCTTAATTATCACTTCATAAACTTTCAAGTTTCCAATAAGTTCATCAAGTGATAGAGATGTTAAATTCTTTGATTCTTCAATAGCCGTAACTTTTGCGCGCCATTTAGGATGAAGTGCCCTAAGAAATTTCCTAACATAATTCTTGCTAGAAAAACTTTCATCAAGTGCTTTTAGACTAGTAATAATAGTATTAAATCTAGCAAAAGCATTATCTATCGATTCCTCTTCCGGAATCGTAAATTGTTCATATTGTTGAACAAGGAGATCTATTTTATTATCTTTGACTTGACTATTACCTTGGTGAGTGATTAATAAAGTATCCCAAATTTCTTTTGCGGTTTTACACATAAAAATTCTTTCATATTCTTTACGTGGTAACGCATTATAAATCACCATTTTAGCTTCATTATTTTTAGCAAGTTTCTTTTTAAGATCATCGTTTTGTTTATCAAATGGTACAATTTCATCCTTTTTAGTTTCGGGATTATTTTGAATAGGAGGAAAATCACCATAGGTAATAACATGCCAAAGATCTAGATCTTTTGATTTCACATAAGTTTCGAATCTATTTTTCCAATAAATAAATCCATCACTTTCAAATAGTGGTGGTCTTTGCATAGATTGCTCTTCTAAATATTTTTCCGATTCCATAGATCGATTCAAGTTTTAAAATACAGTTTATTTTAAAAATCTTGTTTGACTTGGCTCTTGATACTAATTGTGGGAAACTAGAAGGGGGGTTGAATAGTATACCGCTTTTTAAATTAATGTTATGTTTGTTTATAAAAACATAGATTCGACTTTATGTGAATTCACATATGCACAATATAGGTCAATTTATCTCAATCAAGTGAGTAAAGATAAGATGTAAATAAATATGCAAGATAAGAGATGGAAAGATCAAACCACAACACGAGGTTTTATAGTGGTTCGTTATACGATACACCTTTCGCTTAATCCATCCTCCGAGCACCAACTAACGAGAGTTTTCATCACTACGTCAACAAGTCCCTTTTAGGCAAAGAAAACCGTAAAACAACTTAAACTTACACTAATTTCCGACACTAAGCTAAATGTCGAGTTCTAATCCTAGCTAGAACCAATCTATCACAACACAACACACCACTTCACGACAAATCACAACTTGGGTTCACTACACAACTTCTCTCTACTTCACAACTTCTCTTCACTTCACAACTTCACTTTGCTTCACAACTTCACTTCACCAAGACACTACTACGATCACACCAATCTATCACAACTTACTAAGATCACCCGATCTAACTATACTTACAATGATCACTACAATCTACTTAGTATACACAACTACGATACACACCTTTACAATATACACAAATGATTTACAAGATATGATACAATTGCAACAAGGTTGCAAGGACACACACTAAGCTATAATACTTCTTCACTTGATGATAGGAAGTATTCTTCTCTTGCACTTGAGGATCAAAGCTTGGATCACTTGGAAACAAGGCTTTATGATTTAATGATCAAAGGAAAAAAGGAAAAAAAGAAAAGTATAAACTGATTTAGAACAGAAAAAAAGTGTGTGCAAAAGGTGAGAAAATCAGTGGGGAATAGTCCAGTATTTATAGGCAAGCTCTGACAAAAAAACATGTGGTCGGTCCCCTTAATTAGGGTGTCGGTCCCCTTAAAATTAAGGGGGCCGCCCGTTATAATTAAGGGGGCCGCCCAAGCCTGACGCTCTCTTTATTGTCTTTTCTGGGGGAGGTATTTTCTGGAACATTTCTAGCCGTTTTTGGATAGAAAATTTGAATTTAAAATATTTATTTGAATAAAACATTTCTTTTAAATTTATAAAAAAGTGTGAGGTTAAGTGATTAAATTCATACCTTTAAGTGATTAAATTTTCGAAATGAAAATTTACTACTAATTACTTGTTTACAATTAATGTTGTTCTAAATTGTTGTTTACATTTGAGATAAAATCAATAACGTAGAAGATATCAAAGAATATTAACAATGTTTTTAGGCATTATTTCTATCAACATTCTAGAATCTTCATATATTATATCTTGAATACGGCGTATGGATGTCTCCTGGATACGGCATCTAGAATCTTGTTCCTTCGTGGTTTTTTGTGAAGTGGCAAGCACAAAACGCCGTAATCATCCTTGAGGATACGGCATATAGGATGTCATAGTCAGTTTCTTTATATTTCTTTGTTTAAGCTCTAGAATGCGTGCCTTTTAGCTATCTTTCACAAAGTACTCCATGGTTATTGCAATTCTCAAATATAAATGATTAAGTATCAATTCTAGAAATAATTATATAAGAATGGGCTAGAAACATGGGATAAATGATGCTATAAAATTGACGTTATTTGATGTCATCAGACATATACTAGTTATCCTTTAGTTTTAGAAGGATATACTGATGCAAGCTGGATCAACAACACTGAAGATAATTTGTCTACCAGTGGCTGGGTTTTCTGCTTTGGTGGTGGTGTAATTTTTTGGGCTTTCAAGAAGCAAACGTGTATCATTGGTTCAACAATAGAATATGAATTTGTGGCTTTAGCAACTGCTGGTAAGGAAGCTGAATGGCTGAAAAACTTGCTCTTTGAGATTCTATTATGGTCTAAACTTATAACACCTATTTCTTATCTGTTGTGAAAATGCTTCTACAATGGTAAATGGCGTATAGCCAAAAGTACAATGGGGAAGTCTAGACACCTAGGTGTCAGCATAGCATGATTTCGTGAGTTGATTAACGTAATGTGGGTGATATCTATAAGTTTGTGAGTTCTCAACAAAACTTAGCTAATCTCTTGACGAAAGGACTGGCTAAGACTTGTTTATAAATCTGTTGAAGGGGGATGGGATAAAAGTCTAACTAAGCGCTGAATGCTAGGACACCCAACTCCCTGCTAAGGAAACTTGGCAGCTAGTTCAATGTGGAAAGCTAAATGTTTAGTGAACTGAAGCACATTTATTTACGTATCATCCCAAGGATATGCTTGGAACCTGCTGAAAAGGAGGATGAAGTCTTTACTTCTCAATGGTTAATTTCTTTGAAAAAGTCTAGCATAGCCTGGAATAAAAAGGAACCACCTATGTAAATGTTTATGTTTTGCCGCTTCATTGGAGCATGAACTTTGTCCATGCACACAATTATGAAATTGGATATGGACCCATGACTTGTATAGTGTCCGTTAGTTGTTTCTTATTTGTTTTGAAAACTTGTTGTATTTTATCTGTTCATGTATCAAATGGGTTAAAAGTTTAATTCTTAGAACACCCTGATTCTCGAATATTTGAATGTGTAATTTACTAAGATGGAAATTCGATCCCCAGGACATTTTCATTTATGCACATGTTTTGTTTAATGTTTATTTTCATGCAAAGGAATTGTACTAAATTAGGGAGGATTGTTGGAAATTTAGTGCAATTGTGAGAATCGGGTCATACTTGGAAATGGGTTTGGAGGTACGGAGTGTACACCCATCAAGTCACTGATTTTCCCTGACTCTTTTAGTGGTTAGATTAAATGGGTGGTTACAAACATTTAAGTGGCAGGTTTGACTACATTAAATGTTTGTAACAACTTTTGCCTATTTAAGTGGCAGGTTTGACTGCATTAAATGACCACATTTAATTTGGTCATGTAACCACTAATTCCTAAATTATGGAGGATAATTATGGAAGAGATTAATTGGCCATTAATCTCTCATTAATTCCATTGACTAGGTTTTGAGTATTTCCCCTATAAATAGGGATCACAATTGCATGGAAAAACACACAGAAAACCTAAACACTTAAAAACGAAAGGGTTCTTGATTTGTGCCTAAAACAAGAACTGCACTTGGTTTTATCCCAAGGAGGTATTCGTGATACCCAGGCATAGGGTCGAATAATCTTCTTTGGAAAGTGATTACACGACTTCAAGTGATATCCGATAACCATCTTGGTAATTAGCTAGGTTATTGATTATCTTCACCCTGATCTAGGCCAACAACAACCAACAATCAAAGAAGATTATTTTGTGATAATCAATGGTTGCTGCTGCTATGAATGTGGTGTATGTGCTCATGATGATGTGTCATTTTATACATTTTTTCGGGGTCATTTAACCCCCTAAATCGTGCATTTATGCCCAAAATAGGTACTTAATCGTTCCTTTTCAGGTATTTAGCATTTGGAGGAAATACACGTGACTTGGGCTTATTTTGAGAAGAAATGGACAAGACTACAAACCAACACCAAGACTCTTCAAGATTTAAAGTCTCAGCGGCTGGAGACGACGTCACCATTTATACACGACGTCGTCACACTTCATCTAGTGACGGCGTCACAACATTTCTTGACGGCGTCAACCCGCACCGACTCAACTCGGATCCAGAAGATTCTACTTTATGACGGCGTCACGATTAAAACGCGACGCCGTCACAACGATATTCTTATAAATATAGACCCGAAATTAGGATTTTATGTGTGTAACTTTATAGTAAAAAAGGGGGACGAACCCTAGTTCGTTTGGCAGCTTATTAGGACGATTTTAGGGCTTCAAAACCCGATTGTACCTCCTTCAATTCATGTTTTAATCAAGTAAGACTATCTTAATCATTCTATATGTCTTGTTGTTTGATTCTTTATTGTTCTTGCTTTATCTTTAACATGCTTGCCTAAACTTCTTATTGTATTCATTTATGATTGTATGAAACCTAGAATGTAGATCTTAGTGGTGTTGCTTCTTGTGTTTGAATTATGCATGTTAGTTTTATAGAAAACTGGTTTTGTCTGTATCGCTGTTGATATGTCTAGGGAAACATGATTGTGTAGAAAGATACAAATGGGATTACTAGCAGGCCCTTTATACTACCTTGCCCCTTATATGGTTGATCCACTTTTAATATATTTCAAATGCATTTAATATACTCTTGGGGGCTGGGTAATAGTCTTCATACTACCTTACTTTGTGATTTGCCTCAACGGAATATTAAATAGACGGTGGGTTCGTGTAATCTGTTCATGACTTAGGAAATAATTACATAGATCATCACAAGTGTGACAAAGCAACAACACTAGGAGAAGCAATCTAGGGAGTAATACATGATTAAATGAATACAATCTTTTTATTATATTGTTATCACCATTAGCGTAGTTTATTATTTAGTTTAATAGCTAAAACCAACCAACCTCAAACATATGATTTTACTGCTTTCTTACAAATATAAAAATACAAAAAGAATCTTCTCTCAACCCCTAGAATTCAATTAGAACGTGATCAAACCTTCCCAACCTATTCCCCTAGAGAACGATAACAACCCCGGATCTTGCCTATACTACTACTACAACGGTAAGGTACTCTTCCTAGGGAGTTGTAAAACTTCCTATAGAAGTCCCTTACGAAAACCGCATCAAATACATTTTTACAAACTTCTAAAGGCTACTTGAGGACAAGTAGGATTCAAGTGGGGGGCTATTTGATAACATCAAATAGCGGTCACTTTTATAGCATCCATTTATCCCATGTAAATAACCTATTTTGTATAATTATTGCAAAGAATTGTTACTTAATCGTTTGTATTTGAGAATTGCAGTAATTATGGAGTACTTGGTGAAGATTAGCTAAAAGGCACGCATTCTGGAGCTTAAACGAAGAAATATGAAGAAACTGATTCTGACATCCTATACGTCATATCCATCAAGAAGATTAGGCGTAGTATGTGCCTCCCCATGCACGTCACTAAAAGGACACAAAGAATGATGATAATAAGCAAGTATCCAGAGAAGATCTATACGCCATATTCAAGTTATAGTAATAAAATATTCTAGAATATATCGAACGTGGTCCCTACTCAAAGAAACCCCCGATACGTCGTATTGATCTCAATCAATATTGTCGTATTATCCAGTATTCCAGGACCTGTTTAAAATATATAACCTAGAACAACGGGTTTTTAGTGTTGTAAATCATATTTTTGGATACCTTAAACCATAAGTGTAGTCAAATTTCAAAGAGAAGAAAAGCAGAAGAGGTCGAGCATAGCAATTAATTCCATAGGAAATAACTTGTAATCTCCTATACTCTTGTAACCGTTCAGTTTTTGGTATCATTCGTTAAATCGGTTAGTTTACCATGGCTAAATTATTACTCTTGTATCGATTATGATGTTTAAAGGCTAATACCTTCAGGTATTAGCCATTATTATGAAGATAGGATTTGATTGTTGGTTTTTGTTTATCTTGATTGCTTAATTTATCGTTGATTGCAGTGTTTATGTTTATCTGTTTATATTGTTTTACGTGCTTTTGTATGTGGCCTATCATTCTACTGGTTCTAGTGATACGAACAAATAACTTAGATGAGGAGATGGCTCTCCATCTAGGAATTTTTTACTTTCCTAGACCCAATAGGATCACGAATTAATAACCTATCTTTGCCTTTAGATTGCGAGTTTAGTTGGACCGACATGTGACCTTTGGGACCAACGAGTACGTTCTTAATTAATTAGCAAAGACTTGGTTAGTGGACTACTAGTGTATGAATTGCCTTTAAGCAGTAAGTGGGTAATGTCTCTATGAGCTAGTGTTTTAAACAAGATTCCCATTGCTTTATTTCCTTAAGAAAGGATTTAATGCAGCAAATAATGATTCTTTATGTGGATGGTTTAATTGTGATGTAATTCTTCGTAATCTAGGTCTTAGAAGAAGTAACGCCTAAGTCTTAAAAAATGATAAAGACGCTCCTCGAGTAACATGTAATCATTTGCACCAAATACACAAATCAACGTTCTAATTGAATTAATAATGGTTAATACAGTTTTCTTATATTTGGCTAGACCGCTCTTTTATCTTCTGTTAATTTACTTGCGTGTGTTATTGTGTGTTAAGTTGATTTAAGTCATCACAAAACCCGTGTCATGTTCTAGGCTGAAAAACCCCATTATCTGTTAGATTTAGGATTAACATAGGTTTAGCTTAAGTTTAACATAGAATAGAATTAACTTAGTCTAGATAACCAAAATATTAATAAATTGAAAGATTGTTTCTCGCTCTTAGTGATTGACACCCTACTTACCATGAAACTCCCATCTGACCGGGTACACTGCCCGTTAAAGTGTTGTTTTTGGTAAAGTCGGCAAAATATAAATTTAAAACTTGAAACATAAATTACAACCACACAACGATACATCATGTATACAATCAACCGTCGATGTACAGATGTTAAGCAAGATAAGACACGACAGGATTTCAACACAAGCTTAAAATTAACAAGATCGTAATAATACCAAATACTTATTTATTATATTAACATCACCGAATAGTCATGAGAGATTTAGCCTCTCATGGCTATGAAGTTCATAATAACAAAGTGAAATAGATAGACAAGAAACATACGAGATTCAGATAGGCTATGGAGTATAAACACAACCCGTTTATAAGTATTGAATCTTACTAAACCCGTTATTTTACAAAATACTATAAACCTTCTTCGTTTTAGCCAGAATTTCATGCTAAAAACCCAGAGATTGATGAAGAATTTAGAGAGAGATTTGTATATTGAAGTGTGAAATGGCTAGAAGTCCTCTCTATTTATAGGCTGTGTGAGGCCAGAAGTGCGCAGCGTACTTTGCCTATGTCGGTTAGATTTATCATTAATGCTGAAGAGAAGTGCGACGCACATTCTGGGAAAACCGACGCACTTTGTGTCTTAAATGTATTCATTGATTTCGTTGATAAGTACGGTGCACAAGGAGTTTGTATGGGCACTTCACTTTTAATTTTAGGATTTATTATTTCTTTTCTTTAACTTTGCTTTCCAATACTATAAAAACACTAGTATTTGAAATGCTTTTTGATCTTGGACAGTTTCAAGTGAACATGGCATAATCATATGTTTAGTATCAAAAGTTAACGAGAAATGATGAAATAACACAATTAAGCCACCCCCAAAACATTGGTATAATTAGGCTGTTTTCTAATCTCTCACACTTAGCTAATGCTTGACCTAAGAATTAAGCGAGAAAACAGATTAATTTATCGCGCGAGTGGTGGGAAATTTTTAGCAAGTGTTTACTGGGGTTTAAATAAAGTTTTCAGGCTTAGACATATAACCAGGCACATCACATAGGGAACTGTGTTTATTTTTTAGATTCTCTCAAGTCACTCCTTATAGGGTTTATATTTGGTGAGTCACTCTCAATGTGCACATACAATAACCTAGATAGTACCAATAGGCTTGTACCAGTCACTAAAACATTGCCCGTTGCGGCATAGTTGAGCACCTAGACAAAATCTCAAAGAGGTAAAACGTGATAATGATGTGGGTGAGTATGATACATAATTTCATGTGCTAAGCCAGAGCCTTATAATAACTTTATAACTTTGACTTTTTAATACCAAATATTAGGCTGAACAGAGCTGAGATAATTAAGCACATAGCTCTTAAGATAGTTTGGTTATTTTAGCTTTGAAAGAGGAGTGTAGTGATACAGATATGGATTTACTTGGAGATTTATTTTATCTCTTTTCTACGAGTTTGCCTATAAATTTACCTCAATGCGGTATAGTAAATGATTTGATCACAAGCAAAAGTTCTTAAGCTTCTAATTTCATCGGAACTTTCATTAAATTGTGCAATAAATTGCATCATTGGCTTGATTATACCTCTCAGTTTAGTGACTGGTTTTGTGCTAGATATGATGTCAATCCGAGTAGGATTTGCCTTACTAAGTGTATACATTTTTTAATTTTGGAAGACAATTATATATTAATTTTGATTTAAAAAATATCAGTTAAAATGTGGCTAGATTACAGGGCAAACATAGAGAGAAATGATATATTTAATTTTTCCTATTTGGTTCCCCTCCAAACTTAAGTTGAACATTGCCCTCAATGTGAGAACTGATAAAGATAAAAAAATAGAGAAAACTAGGGGAAAATGGTACTTCTCGGGGCATTATATGATGTAGCTACGAGAGAGTTATTTTGAGCGATCGCCATAATTTTTTGATTTTATGTAATATTAACTACGAAAGTAACAAAAAAACATACAAAAAGAAAATATTTTTAGGGTTTTTTTAGAGAGGATGAGGGACTCCTCCACACTTGAGTTAAAGAACGGGTTGCCTCCCGAGAAGCGCTTAAATTTTAAGAGAGTCATTAGCTAGACTCGTACTTCACAAGTTTAGTTTTTGGGGTAGAAGGGAGTGATTTCTTCCCTTTGGTAATTTTGATTATCTTCTTCATGGTATAGTTTGAGTCAATGGCCGTTAACAATGAATGTCTTGCCAGTATGTACGGTTTTCGATTTCAAATGGTAAGTGGCAGTTTTTATCGTACAAGAGTTTATAAGGTGTGGTTCTGGTTGATGTTTTGTAAGCGGTTATGAATCGACCCACAGAGCATCATCGTGTTTCTTGACAAACAGCTGGATGGATTATCTTTTAATTATTGTTTCAAGGATTCTTTTTGAGGCTCTGTTTGTATTTTTTGACTTGTGTCCACTCGTTGTTTAAAGGATGAATGATAAGTAGGAGAAACGGTGGGTAACTCCATATCTTTTATTATTTTTCCATTATTTTGTTGCAAAAATGAGTTCCTCGATCGCTTATGAGAGCTTTGGGCATACCAAACTAACAAAATAGTTTCTTCAGGAATGAAATAACAACTCTAGCGTCGTTTAGTTGGTATTTTTTTTTCATTCCTAGAGCTTTTGAGCTTCAGCCTATTTGGAAACATAATCGACAGTGACTAAGATGTATTTGAATTTATATGATTTCGGGAATGGTCCCATAAAGTCAATACCCCAGATGTCAAAAACTTCGCATACTTGAATGTTGTTTAAGGGCATTTCATCACATTTGGATATATTCCTAGTTTTTTTACATGCTTCGCAAAGGCGAACTAAAGTATGGGCTTCTTTGATGATTGTTGGCTAGTAAAAGCCTGAGTCTAAGACTTTTTTAGCTGTAGTGTTTGGTCTATAATGTCCTACAATAGGTTCGTTGTGCATTGATAAAAAAATGGTAAGAGTTCTGGACTGAGCACAGCATCTTATCATACCGGTCTGAAACTCTACCTTTGAAAAGATAGGGATCTTCCCAAAAATAGTTTTTGAGGTTAGAGAAGAATTTGTTCTTTTGTTGGTACGTCATCCCTTAGGTATAATATTACCTACCAAATAGTTTTCAAAGTCTATAAACCATGGTATGTCTTTGGTGGTTATTTCCAAAAGAGTTTCGCTTGGAAAGTTATCGTCGACATCTCTGTCATCACTTGTTTTATCATTATCAATCCGAGATAAGTGGTCGGCGACAACATTTTCTGTACCTTTTTCGTCTTTTGTTGCGATATCAATTCTTGTAATAGGCATAATCCAATGTATATGCCGTATAAATTTAGAATCTTGATTTTGAATAGGTGTCTAAAAGCTGAGTGATCGGTGTATACAACAGTTTTGGATAAGATCAGATAGGGTCGGAATTTATCTAATGCAAAGGCTACAACCATTAATTCTTTTTTAGTAACGGTATACTTTTGCTGAGTTGTATTGAGAGTTTTACTTGCAAAATAGATGGGGTGAAAGTGTTTACCATCTTTTTGTCCTAAGACTGCTCCAACTGCGAATTCACTTGCATCACACATAAGCTCAAATGGAATATTTCAATTCGGGATCACGATTACAAGAGTACATGTGGGTTTTTCTTTTAATGAGTTGAATGCTTTGTGAAATTCATCATTGAATTTGTATGGAGTATCTTTTTCAAGCAACTTAGTTAAAGTACGGACAATTTTTGAGAAGTCATTGATGAAACATCGGTAGAAACCGGCATGTCCTAGAAAACTTCTAACACCTTTCACATTAGTAGGGGGTGGAAGTTTAGATATTACGTCGATTTTGGCTTTGTCAACTTCAAGGCCTGCACTGGACACTTTGTGTCCAAGCATAATTCTTTCCTTA
>BQNB010159094.1:0-14949 GCA_026074375.1 Tanacetum coccineum | reverse complement strand
AAATGATGAGTAATATATCAAATAATAGCATAGACGGTAATTTTAACCCAAATTAAAAAAAAATTATGACATATACCGACGAAAATCGAGTGTTAATAGCGTCTCATGGATAGGAATTTATATGACTAGCACATAAAAAAAACCCTCAAAATTCCACCCCAAAAATGTGAGGTTCGCCCTTAGATCTTTAGGAATTCTGGTATCCATTTTTTATACCCAAGATAGATTATACCTTTAGGTTGTTCGAGTTAAGGTTCGAATACAGTCATATGTGTCTATTATGTCATTACGGATGTATACGTATGGTCTTTGTCGCCTTTTCTGGAACACTGGTTTCAGTATTAAATTATATGAGTGTACCGGTAGTATATTAAATTCTAGAACTTGTTTTTATGATGCATCCCGAGACCGCATAGTAAGTATTAGGATTTGCTTGAAAAGAGGCACTAGGATTAACCCATATTTAAAATCTGTAATTGTTATTATGGTCACATCGACTATATAACTATCTCACACCCTTTCTATGCACTCATTTTTAGTGCAGGATACCTCTAGTACAACCCTCCGAGCCTATCATTTTTCACGGTTCTCGTAATTTTCTAGTTAAGCTGAACTATTAATGAATATCATTGTTACCCTTGAACCAATTGTTACACCCAAATCGCCTTAGCCTACATTGTATGTACTCACTTTTAGTACATCATTGTATTAACCCAAGATAATTATTAAGTACACGGTTGCTAAGTCCTTATGCTTGTAAATACAGTTTTGGGACGATTAGGATTCATGGTAGTATCAACTTTACGAATGAATGGGGAAGAAAAGTTAAGTCAATACCCCCATATGTTTGTCAAATAATCTCCATGTTATTTTGATCCAACTCAATTCGGGTCATTAGTTAGATTATAATTATCGAGTATGTAAAAGTTCAAGTGTAGGGGTGTTTCTATAAACCTCGATGATGTATTATATGTTTAAGCAATGACAGGGCAAAAGTGTACCCAAAAAAATGTAAATTAAAAAAAGAGTGAAAAAAATGTACGGGCTGCCATTTGCTTATGTTTATGTTTATCATAGAGTCAAGAAAAGAGAAAGAAAGAGATTGGTGTAGAGTTTTATAGAGTTTGTATATCTTTGTCCTAGTCTTGGCTTAGCAACCAAATCAGCGTGTATTCGTATAAATAATTAGCTAACCCCTTCACCCTAAATTTACCTAAAGCCACCTAAATATATCTCATCCGTTTCCGTTTCTGTTAATGTTATCTTACACCTACATCCCACAACCCTTTAAAAGACCTCTTTGACAGTAATGAATAATACTTGCGCCTAACAGTGGAGGTTTGATCATTTATCAAGCCTATGGTAATTTATATGCTATGACAGGTAATGAGTGTTTAATTTTTTGTTTCCTATAGTTGTTATAATTTATTATACACCCGAGTGAAAGAGAGAATCCCAAACACTTATGTGAGGTGCTAATATATGCTTTTCGTGCTTTTAATTACGAGGTCTAAAAGGTTGTGTTGTAAAATATTTTTAAAGAGTAGGTTAAATAACCCTAATATTGCTATTGTCTAGGTAGAAAAGCCCATTTGCTTGAGGACAAGTAAATCCTAAGTGTAAGGGTATTTGATGAGGTGTCATTTTATACACTATTTCGGAGTCATTTAACCCCTTAAATCATGCAAATATGCACAGATTATGTGCTTAATCATTTGTTTTCAGGTTTTTAGCACTTCGATGGCATTTAGAGGAAATACACATGACTTGGGCTCATTTGGAGAAGAAACGGACAAGACTACGACTCTACACCAAATCCTTTAAAGAAATCATGCATACAGAGCGTGGAGATGGCATCGCAAGTTCCAAGCGACGGCGTTGATGACATCAAATAACGTCACTTTATTATATCATTTATCCCATCTGTTTTGCCCACTTTTATTTAATTATTGCATTATTTGGTACTTAATTGCTTTAAAGTTGATAAATGCAGTAATTCAGGAGTGTTTTGTGAAGACAAGCTAAAAGGCGCATAATTTGGAGCAAAAACGAAGATATTTGAAGATTGCTGAAATTTTATCAATACGTCGTATCCAACTAAAGAGATACGGCGTATCTGCGCCAAGACTTCACAAGAAAAGGCGTTTGACAAATTCCCAATACGGCGTATCCATGCTGTCTACATACGCTGTATCCATAAAGATAACTATTCGAAGATACAATAAATCAAGTAAATTGGGAATGGATCACTGATTGATTTAAATGTAGCGCGCACTCCAAGGAATCCAGCCAAATACGCCGTATCGACCTTGCCATATATGACGTATCGAGTCTTTTTCAGACACTATAAATAGAAGACTCAAAAATGAGTTTTCAGGGTGCAATATCATATTCCTTATACCATACTCATTAAAGACAAATTTTAGAAGAAAAGATCAGCCACCAAGGTCAAGCATTGATCACGACTCCAAAGAAAACATCGTGTAATTTTTACTCTCTTAATCGTTCGATTTTAATTGTTTGATTACGCTTGTATAATTACAATGGTTGTGGGCTAATACCCTCGGGTATTAGCCATCTTAATGAAAGTTCAATGTTTGGTTTGTTTTAAAATTAATTTCTTAATTCATCGTTAATTATTTAATTATGTTTATCACCTTATACTTGTTTATGTGGTTGAATATGCAACCTATCATTCAACTGGATCTAGTGATACAAACCAAGTAATCTAGATACCAGGATAGCTCTCCATATCATGTTTCATATTACTGGACCAATAGGATCACAAATAACGTTCTGTCTTTGTCTTTAAATTTTGAGCTTAGTTAGACCGGTAGGTGACCCGTTTATGTTTCAGCAATCATGCTCTTAATTGACTGACAAAGATTGGAATAGTGGACTACCAATATATAAAACACCGTCAAACAATAAGCGGGTAAAGTCTCATTGGGCTAGAGTTTTAACAGGATCACCACTGCTTTAATTCTCTACCAGATGGTATAATTTTAAACCTAAAGGTTGGTTTATGCTGGATGCGTTAATTGTGACAGGATTAATAGTGTCTAGGTTTTGGATTATGTTCGCTAAGTCTTAGAAATGTATGCCTCTTCGAGATAAGTAAATCATTTGACTAAAACAAATAAACTTAGCATTGAACGGATTTAATATGGATAATACTGTTATCTATGATTTGACTTGTACACTTTTCTATTTCTAATCTTCTTTCTTTTGTGTTATTTAATTGTCTATTGAATTGAAATTTGTTTCACGAACCTGCTTCAGGCTGGAAAAACCATATCATTAGACAACGTACATAGCATAGGTTTAACCAGTAAATAGACTAATTAAAATACTGATAGAATATAGGATTAATGTTCCACTCTTAGTGTTCGACACCCTACTTACCGCGAACTCCATCTTGACCGGGTACATTACTCGTTAAAATGTTGTTTTAGGTTTGTCGGCTAAATATAAATTTAAAACTTGATAATCAAATAATTGACCCTACACGACAGCACATCAGGTTTTTGGCGCCGTTGCCGGGGAGTGAATTAATTAAATCTTATTCTTATTAGTATTTCTAACCATTAATTAATTTAGTTTAGTGTATTCTAATTATTTAATTCTGTTTGTATTTATTCGCATTGTGTGTTTAAATTGTTTGTTTAAATTCTTGCATTTAATTGTTTTTTAATTGTATTCTGTTCTGACTGATCACGTGATACGCCGTATCCACCAGTTGGATACGACGTATCAAACCTTCTGCCCAGAACAGCGTATTGAATTCTACAGTCTAAACGGCGTATCTGTTTTTCTAAGCAATACGGCGTATTCTAAAAACTCAATATGGCGTACTGGCATTCAACAGACCTATACGGCGTATTCAGACTAATTTAATACGACGTATCTGTAAACTGATACAGTAGCAAACGCAATTCTTTGTTATCGATTTCCTGTTTTATGTGTTCCCTTCCCCAAGGGCACATCCTACTAACCATTTGTGCTTAATTTCAGGAAACCGTTTGACGAACAATGGTTAAATCTATTCCGAATAAATCTCAAGAACGAAATCCTGTTAAACCAAAGGACGAAAGCAATGTGAAAATTAAATTCAATAAGGAATTATTAACTAAACTACAAAACAATACTTTCAGCGGAAGGTGTGAAGAAGATGTGATCGGGTATATCGGCAAAGTTCTCGAAATACTAGATTTGGTTAAAATAGCCGGTGTGGACCCTTTTCAACTCCGCATGAAAGCCTTCCCTCTCTCACTTTCAAAGGACGCAAAAGAATGGTGGATAAACAAGGGAAATGGGAATATTTCCACTTGGGAAGAGTTAGTGAAGAAATTCTTCAAGAAATTTTATCCCCTATCATGTGCTAGCAAATATGATAATATGTGCGACGATGATGAAGAAGGTCGTGACCCACTCGAATGAACTCGAAGTTCAAGGACCACAAACAAGTAGACGAGACGACTAAACGTGCACTATTGTATACCTGGATAGAAATTGGGAAAAAGGAAGAACTATTGAATGAGGAAGTTTTGAGCGATGATGAATGAGAGAAGCATAAATCCGGGAACCCTCCTAACGACTCATTCCCCAAACCCTATTTGAATATCAATAATAAAAAGGATAAAAACCACTATGATGAGAATAACGGGGACGCTAACAAATCGAGTGGTATGGATCTAAGTGGCGCGCCTCAATCTGAGAACATAAATAATGAACAGCCCAACGAGGGAATATGCATAGTAGACAAATTCAAAGTGATAAAATACACGATTGGAGGTAATGAAGAATTCTTATCCATATGCATACGCGAATGCGACTCTTGGGCTCGAACTGTTAACGGAGTATCAACTATTTACCATGACATCTTTCGCAAAAAAGATGAAGGATGGACCGTACATCGCACCAAGTAGATACAACAAGGAGGAAAAGGTCAAACTTAAAGACCAGCTGAAACAAAAGTGCTTCCCGGGAGACAACCCAGTCGTTTTAATTGTTTGTCACATTTTAATTATTGCATGAGTCCGTCTTCCCAGACAGTCTATACGGCGTATCGAACCCCTCTAGATATGGCGTATAGAGATGTCTAGACGTTATCAGTTTTAAAAACTTAATATTTAATTTCCAGTATTTAATTGTTTCTATAAGAACAATACGGCGTATCCTAGGGTTTGAGATATGGCGTATTGATCCCTGTACAGTTGTGTGTTTAATTGTTTTCTTGTACCATTGTAGCGAGATAGAATTTGCACATGTCTTCCAATCTCTTATACAGGACCTTGCTGAAACTATGATATGGTATATGCTAAAAAAGACATGTGTTGAACTTATCCGGGCATTCTGAAGCCCTAGTCAACACTCTTTTTGCTCAAGGACGCATCTTGGAGAATTATCACGAGCAAAACATCAGGGAGTTTTCCGTTCTAATTCTATTTTCCCTTATAATTTAATTGTTTTATCTATACAACGAGGACGTTGTATAATTTAAGTGGGGGGATGGAGAATTAGAACGTACTTGTCTTCTTTTTTACAAAATAACATGCAAAGTGCTTAAAAACGGCCAAAATTTAAATTTTTTTTAGCATGACTTTTGTAAAAATCACTAGTTACATTACCTAGCGCACTATAACCCTTGATACATATTGTGAGAATTAAGCCTATTCCGTTTCCAATTGTTTACTAAAAATTCCACAAAATTATGAGTGTGCCGGTGATGTAGTGGACTTTAGAACTTGGCCTGGTATATCACTCGAGACCGCCATGATTAGTACTATGGATTTAGATGGAGGAACATGTTCAACTGATAAATTTCTAGGATTAAACCAAATAGCCTACATGTCATAAAAATAACTATTAATAACTACACTGGTTAGTTAACTCTGTGGAACCCTTTGTTTACTCTCATTTATAGAGTAGATTTCCTAGAATAATCTGTTGAGTCATTCCTTTTTTTTTACACCGTATTTATGTTTTCGTTCACCTTTGTACCTTGCCTCCGTGTAGATTAAGCCTATTTTTATCAATGTTGTAGTTGCTTTCGTGTAAAGTTTGTATTTTCTGTGTTTCAAAATAAAAATTTTTCTATCTCTGTTAATGGTCGGGAAATTGCACAATGCAATGGGAAAATTATGTAGCTCGTAAGTTTTGCTACTTTCGCGATTATAAATCATGTCTAAAGAAGAAGTACTACAAGGAAAAGATTGTCCAGATGAATTATGATAGTGAAGACGGTGGAATTAAACTGAGATTTATGATGTATTGTTTTAAAAAAAAGAGAGAAAAAGCAAAAAAAAGAAGAAGGAAGAAACATGGTCGGTTCAAAACAAGTGTATACTGAAGGAATTACTTGGAAGAATCAATTATTCGTTGATACGATACAAAA
This sequence comes from Tanacetum coccineum, assembly GCA_026074375.1. Taxonomy (NCBI): domain Eukaryota; kingdom Viridiplantae; phylum Streptophyta; class Magnoliopsida; order Asterales; family Asteraceae; genus Tanacetum; species Tanacetum coccineum. Next base: position 8,552 of record BQNB010159094.1, on the reverse strand, counting down.
ATCAACGATGTAAAGTCTTGTAAAAAGTGCGTTATCACCACCTTATTTGTAAAAGTTTGTAAAGAGAGGATGTAAGGGAAGTTGACCGTTTTGTGGAATTGCCAACTTAGGTTGTTTTTGGTCATTTCTGTGATTGAGCGTTTGTGCTATATGTTTGAGTCTTTGTTATGAACGGTCGGGAAAGTTATAGCAACCGTACTCTTATTTGTTGGCTGTAATCTATTTGTTTTCGTGGAATTTTTGTATTAACTATTTTACTTCCCGTTCCTAGCAACTAACCTTAATGGTCCACTCATGCGAGGATTGTTCGAGCATGCATGTCTATTCTATTGGTACAGCCATGTATGCATGTCTCAGCTGCCTTGTTAGATGACGACTTTTGGTGGTTAATTTAGAGAAGCTCCTTACCCTATATCATTCTTCATCCTAACCGTTGGTTAAACATGAACAGGGATGTGATCGGATTGTATGTGTCTATTCTGTCGTTACGGCCGTGTATGTACGATACAGCTGCCTTGTTGGTATGGTACTTATGGTGAAATATTGTTGAATGATCAACCCTAAGACTTCTTAACTCAAATTAGCTTTTGACTTGTTTCTCCTTAGCCTTTAGCGGTGGAGATGTGTTTTCCTTGCCAAGCTTTATGATACGACGCTAAGCACAGACACGGAAACAATGAGCGTAATACTTAAAATTTTGCACCTAGATTAGTTGAGTGATATGAGTACTTTTTCATTTCCATATTTCGTGAGGAGCTGGTTTATGTACCGGTGATTAGGAAAAACCATGCTATTAAACGGAAATTCTAAACTGCGGTTGGGATAATTTTACTTAACTGAAACTTTTTCTATGTATCATTTCGGTATTTTTCAGGTCATTTACGAACGTTCATCTATTTTTTTAAATTATTTTTTCTCGTACGCGTTTACTTTTAATTCTTATTATAGAGTAAAATCACGTAAACTAAAAATCAACAATTAACGTAAACGGACACCAAATGATTTAAAGCTTTCGTCAAGCAAGCCTTATTATTATTATTTTTTTACAAAAGTAATTATTAACTATTGTATTTTATTTTTTTATCGGTTACGTAAAAAGTCTACGTTTTTGCGATAAATTACATTTAGGCATACCCGGAAGCACCAAAACTTTTTTACGCTTCAACAAATAACCATTTTAATTCCCAATGATCAAAGTTTTAAAAAACTTTACCCATGGTATTATTTGTGTCGTCTTATATATATAAATCAAACTAGAACTTATAATTCTCAAGTATACACTTTACATTTAACTTGTACATTTTACAAGATATTTTGCTAGTAAAACACATTCCACATATTCATGGGATAATGCCTACATTAGGGAACAAAGAAAAAAAATACTAACTAGGAACTTGTACAAACCTAAGCTAATTAAACCTTATGTTTTTTTTTACCAAGACTTCCCTTAATTTACTCCCTATGTTTTTCTCATAGTCTTGGTCTTTGTTTAATCTTCATTTGACTAGTCATTGAAACATATAAGACTTATGCTAGTAAAGATAAAACACACAAGACTTTCACATTGCAAATACACTTGATAAAAATCTACTTTCTCTCCTTTTCTCTAACCTACCCATGATTCAACAAAGCACACACCAATTCCCTACAAAATTTTATTTAAAATATTACCACATTCACAACATATCTATGAGGTCTTAAAGTGTTTAGAAGGGTTGGTTTAATTTTTACAAGTGTTAAGACAAGAAAGTTCAAGGTTAAGGTTTCTATGGAAAACTAGGGTTTGTGGAAGTATTTTCTTGATAAATACTTGGGTGTTGATTGTGTTCATCCTCCCCCCCCCCCACCCCCCATTACCCATCTTACTAGGTCTCCTAAGAACTCTAACTTACCATATTATTTACTTTCATGCTCTATATAATTTTGTATAGTTAAATCACCAATTAGGATACTTTTAAATATGTAAAAGGGGTTTTTACTTGTGATCATTGATTTATGAACTTTTACATATGTTATGTTTTTGGTAATATCATGTCATAATGGGATTATGAGCATTGTATAATAGTGGTTAAGTGTAAAAATGTTCAAGTATAAACTTATAGTTAAAAGCTACTTAAGGAAAATAATGATTTCATGTGATGAAAGGACTTGATGATCTTGGACAAAATATGGACAAATGGACTATATAAAGTATGATACTTATAATATAAAAGGTTATATAGGACTTGTGGTAAATTATGTAGTTTAAAAAGTATATAAAACAAAGTTATATAAATAAACTCAAAAAGATATTTAGGGACTGTTTTGGCACGAATTTCTAGGCATGTATTTTATACTTTATAAACATACTACGTCTCATGACGATTCCGGGCATATAAGGAACTTGAAAAACCGATTCATAACGAAAAAGATACGTAGTTTACGAGTTTTCGCTAATAAACCGGAAATGGGGGGGGTGGGAAAATAAAAGAATTTTTATTAAAAATTGTTATAAAACTTCTACAAACAGAATGTTTGGTATTTTTATTAATTCACACATATTTTTTGTGATTCTAAACAAGAAGAACATGCTAATTTTTCAATTAAAAGAGTAAGATATGAATTACGATGATTATTATACCTAAATGTATACAAATATTTTATAAAACCATTTTTATAAAAAGTTACTGTTCATGACAGAAACATTTATTTTTGTAAACCTCATAAATAGATAGGACTTTCAATTACGAGAACGTGCTCGAAAGAAACGCTTAAGAACGGAGCATTTAACGATTAAGATACGCCATTTACCGATACTAAATATAAAAAATAAGTTTATAAACTGGTTTCTATGAACAGTAAATCAATAGTTATTCAGAGGACTAAAAATATGAAAATATTAAAATTTTGATAACTCGTCTTAATACGAAAGCGTGGACATAAGAAACGCAAGAAACGGACTTGAAACGTAAAAGTTATGTCATTTTTACTAAAGGTATAATTATAAACGTTTTTACCTTATAAATATGATTCACTAAAACGATTAGATGGTGATGTAGCTATATAGAATTATAATGTCGTAGTTATCCAATGTGATTAGTACTTATACGACTATATTGGAATTAGGTTGCATCCGTCATTTCTGTGAAGCATGTGCTGTTGTATTTGGATTATCAATAACCTCGAGTGAGTTCCTAGCCCCATTTTATTACTTGTTTTACAAACTCTACGGGGTGGAATTACATGCTTGTTTTACTCGGACTCAAGTGTTTTAAAACTGTATTGCTATGTCAGGGAATCCATATTATTGCATAAGTTCCTTTGCCACTAAGTCCCTTTTATCATGATAAGTGATGTTTCTTATTAGTAAGCGTGAGTGTTGTGGATAGATCTATCGAGACTGACAATCCCCACCTTTCTTTTGGGGTCACAAGTTGACTCATGGTGCATTTAACATTTGAATAATACGTTGGTTGTTTGACATCATCCTTTTTACTGCGTGGGCCATATATTATGATTACTTATTACGTGTTATGGTTCGGTTTCATGAGCTTAGTGCAATTATACTATTTTTGGCTTACTGAATATGATTCATGGTCTACTATTACTTAAATCTTGTGATCCACTCTTTTACTGACAAACCTATGGATTCACTCAGCCTTTGTGTTGACCTTTAACATGTTTAATTTCAGGTCCTAAGGTTAAGCTTGGATGGGAGCCGTGACGGATATCAATGAAGATGGATTCTGTGTTATTTAAATCCGATGCAACTTTAGCTATTAAAAACTTAAGTCAACCTTTTGGTAGTATGAAGCTTTTGTTATTAAAAAGTATGTGGTAATGTTATGACTTTTAAAAACTATGGGGACCTAATGTATGATACTCTGATCTTTTGCTATGCATCGAATGAAATCTTATCTTAAAAACGTCCATTTAAGGTGATTCTATATCTTGATTGTTGTGCTATGACGTCGCACCCCAATGCTACTATTCCACTGCCTGTCTGATTTTGGGGGTGGATGATTGGGTATCAAGTCCAAGGTTATAGGGAACTGGGTCATTTTCAAAACCTAGTCTATAACTAATTTTTTTTAAAGATTTTTTTTTTTTTTTTTCAAAATACAGAATCCTTCATCGCTTATCCGATATCCGCGCGCGCATTCCCTGATCTTTACTTACTCTTCCAATTATCATTGTTGTATTATATATTTTATCTATAATACTTGGTTTAAATTCGATCCCTTATGCCTATCTATTAGCGTATTACTAGTCATTCGTAATCGGTCGATCTATATTAAATATTGACCAATTCTGATTAATTCATGATTTTTATAGAATTCTTTTTTTCTCGGTTATATCATATACCTCGACTCAATGCTCTTATAAATTCTTATTCGGATTTTTGTACTTGTATTGGTGAAGAATCATGTCGCCCAGAAAATTTAAGGAGAATTCTATTAAGCGGTTGTTGGAAAGGAGTGGCTAAAAGCTATTGAAGAATACGAAAAGTAGGGCTACTTCTAGATAGTACTGGAAGTTCAGGAGGAAACCTTAGGAATGCTGGAGGAACTATGAATGTGCATGGTTGTTCGCACAAGACTTTTATGAATGGAAAACCTCACACTTTTAATGGAACGAAGGGTGTTGTTGGGTTAAGGCATTAGTTGAGAAAGTGGAGCAGTGTTTTTGAAACTTGCAAGTGTGCTGAAGAAGATAAGGTTATGTTTATGCTAGTACTTTCGAGGGTCGTGCGTTAACATGGTGGAATGGGAACGTGCACACCCTAGGGCTCGTCAATGCTAACCATATTCCATGGACTGAATTCAAGACGATGATGACTACGGAATACTGCCCAGCAACTGAAATCCAAAAGATAGAGCAAGAGCTCTGGACTTTGACTCTGAAAGGAGATGACATCGAGGCATACAACAATCCGTTTATGAGCAGGCCTTGATGTGGTCAGAATTGGTGCCACTGAAAGAAGAATATTAAGAAGTTGTGTTGTTGGTTATCCCACCCTCATTCATAAATCTCATTTTTTAATCTTTTTATTTTTTCTATTCAGTTTTTTTTAGTAACTGTTTCTTCTGCCTTCACTTGTAATTCTGAATGAATCAAAGGAAAATATCACTTCTTCAAAGCTGCAAACTTATGCATGGATGCCCTAAATTATGGCCCGCGAACTGGTTGGGCAAGCCGTTTCAGGGTAGGGCTATCCAGAGTTGAGGAAAAGCAATAAAAGAAAGTGGAAAGACCATCAAGAAACCACAATAATATTAACCATAACAACAACAATAACCATAACAACAACCGCAACCGAAAAAACAACTATCACCAACAACAAAACAGGAGGCAGGAAACTGCCAGGGCCTATGTTGTAGCCCTAGCCGAGGGTAAAGGTTATGCTGGAAATCAACCAAAGTGCAACCGTTGCAACTCTCATCACAATGGATAATGCCCTCCTAAGTGTGGTAAATATGGTAGGCTTGGTCATGAGGAGAATGATTGTCGGGTTAGGTTTCCAGATGCAGGAGGAAATGCTTTACAGAATATGACCTGTTTTGGTTATAGGGAGAAGGGACACTACAAGAATAGGTTCTAACGGGATGGAACCCTCCAATAAGGTGAGCTCGAACGAGGAGTTATGTGGTGGTTGAAAACCGCTGCAGAATCCGAATGTGGTCAGAGTACGTTTCTTCTTAATGAGCACTACCTCTTGTATCATTCTTTATTCTGGTGCTGAGAAGAGTTTTGTATCTTCTGCGTTTACACCTTTTATTGATATTGCCCCAACCGCTTTAAACACTAGTTACAAAGTAGAGTTAGCCGATGGAAAAGTTGTTAGCACCAATACCATCTTACGTAGTTGCACTTTAGTCTTGCTTAATCACGTGTTCAAAATTGACCTACTCTCGACCCGACTAGGAAGTTTTGATGTCATTGTTGGCATGGACTGGTTGTCATACCACCGAGCTGTCATAGATTGTTATGAAAAGATTTTCCTTATTCCTCTTCCGAACGGCGAGATTCTTGAAGTACAAGGCGAGAGGCCGAAAAAGGATCCTGGATCACTTGCGTGTATCAAGGCTGAGAAAGGAAGCTTGAGGACATTTGGGTGTCGCGATTTTCTATGAGGTATTTCAGTATGATTGTCAGGTTTACTCCTGTTGGTGAGATAGAATTCCACATCGATCTGATTCTAGGCACGTCGCCAGTTGTTAAATCGCCTACCGAATTTAGCTACTCAGAGATGACTAGAGTTGGTCGAACCAACTAAAAGAGCTCAAAGAAAAAGGGCTGCCATTGACCTAGTCACCTCTCCATGGGGACGCACCCGTCTTTTTGTTAATGAAGAAGACCGGTTTGCTAGAGAATGTGTATAACTACAGGAATTAAAATTAAGATTAATATCAAAGAACCGCTATCCTCTCCCTAGATTGACAACTTGTTTGTCATATTACAAGGTGCGTGTTGTTTACTCCAAGATAGATCTATCGTCATGAATATATTCAGTTGAGTGTCCGAAGGAAGAAGATTACCGAGGCACCACGTTTAGAACTCGATACGGGCACTTTGAGTTCACAGTCATGCCATTTGGGCTGACAAATGCACCAGCAATATTCATAGACTTAATGAACCATGTCTGCCAAACCGTATTTGGACAAATTCGTAATTGTGTTCATTGACGATATCTTAATTACTCAAAGTCAGAAGAAGAACATGAAGCTCCACCTGAAGCCGATTTTTAGACTTTACTGATAAGGAGATGTTATACGCCAAATTTTCTAAGTGTGAATTTGGTTGAAGAGAAAGTTTTAGTTCCTAGGACATGTGGTCAATCGTGACGGTATCCACGTGGATTCTAGCAAGGTTGAGTCTGTTTAAGAACTGGAAGACTCTTGAATCGTCAACTGAAATCTGTTCATTTTTAGGATTGGTGGGTTACTACCAAAGATTTATTGAGAATTTCTCCAAGATCGCCAAGCCCCTCACCCTGTTAACTCAAAAGAATAGACATATGTGTGGGGTGATGAACAAGATGAAGCTTTCCGTATTCTGAAAGAGAAGCTATGCAATGCTCCAGTGTTAGCACTCCCCAATGGACCAGACGACTTTGTGGTCTATTATAATGCATCAAAACAAGGTTTTGGGAGCATGCTGATGCAGCGAGGCAAAGTGATAGCATATGCATCAAGACAATTGAAGAAGCATGCAAAAAATTATCCACCAGACTGGAATTTGGGTGCGGAGGTGTTCGCTCTTAAATTCTATGAGACATTATCTTTTATGGGACGGAAAAGTGTTGTTACACTGACCACAGGTTCCAGTACATCTTTTGACCAGGAAAGATTTAAGAATATGCGCCAAAGGCGGGTGGATCGAGTACTCAGTGACTACGCGTGTGAGATCAACTACCACCGGGCAAGGCAAACTTGGTGGCCGATGCCTTGGAGTAGAAAAGGGCAGGCTCAAGCAAGGCGGAGTACGTGCTATGAGTATTACTATTCATTCTTAGACTTAAGACTAAGATTTTGGAAGCAAGGGCGAAGGCTTCCAGGATCTCAAAGTCAGTGACTGGCATAGAGGACTAGAAAAACACTTGGACGACGAGATGATGTGGAATGTACTTCTGCGATTCGTATCTGGATTCATCCAGTGGGTGGTGTAAGGAAATTGATTATTGGATGAAGTTATACTTTCTAGATATTCAATACATCTCGGGTGAGATAAGATGTACTATGATCTGGAGGACTTGTATTGGTGGCATGGTTATGAAGTGAGAATTGTGAGTTCGGTTAGCAAGTGTCTTACGTGCTCTAAGATAAAAGCCGAGCATCAGAAACCTTCAGGATTACTTCAGCAGCCGGAAATTCCAGAATAGAAATAGGAGAAAATAACAATGGACTTAGTTACAAAGTTGCCTAGAAGCAGCAGTGGGTATGATGCGATTTGGGTCATTATGGATAGATTGACCAAGTTAGCTCACTTCCTGCCTATTCGTGAAGACTACAAAACTGAGAAGCTGACAAGGATTTATATCAACGAAATTGTAGCGAGACATGGTATACCGGTGTTAATCATTTCAGACCGTGATGGTCGATTCGCGTCACACTTATGGCAAGCTCTTCAGAAGGCGTTGGGTACAAAACTAAACATAAGTACAGCTTACCACCCTGAGACTGACGGTCAGAGTGAGCGTACTATCCAGACATTGGAGGATATGCTGCGAGCTTGTGTTATGGATTTTGGTGGCAGTTGGGATACTCACCTTCCGTTGGTTGAGTTTTCTTATAATAACAGTTACCACAAGAGCATTAAGTGTGCACCTTTCGAGGCTCTGTACGAGCGGAAATGTAGGTCTCCAGTGATATGGGATAAAGTTGGAGAAAGTCAGCTTATTGGACCAGAAATTGTGCAGGAGACTACAGAAAGGATTGTACAAATTAAAGAAAGGTTGAAAACTGCAAGGATGTAACACCCCCATTTTTACAATATAGCAGCGGAAGCTAATATGGGGTATTACTTCAAGGTACAATAGTCATAATCATAGAAAACGAATAAAAAAGAGTCGT
>BQNB010159093.1:0-12629 GCA_026074375.1 Tanacetum coccineum | reverse complement strand
TTCCAGTTTAGAAGTGGGAAAGAATTACTATGGATTTTGTGAGTGGATTGTCAAGGACGCCGAGTGGGTATGATACGATTTGGGTTATTGTCGACCGATTGACCAAATCAGCTCATTTCCAGTCGATGAAGAAAACAGATAGTATGGAGAAACTTATGCGACTGTATTTGAAGGAAATAATGTGTAGGCATGGTGTACCTGTTTCGATTATTTCGTATCGAGATAGCTATTTTACGTCTAATTTCTGGAGATCGCTTCAGAAGGCGTTGGGGACGAATTTAGATATGAGTACCGCTTACCGCCCTCAAACGGATGGTCAAAGTGAAAGGACTATACAAACGCTAGAAGATATGTTGCGTGCCTGTGTGATTGACTTTATAAGTAGTTAGAATCGCCATTTTCTATTGGTCGAGTTCTCATATAATAATAGTTATCACGCAAGTATTAAAGTTGCGCCATATGAAGCTTTGTATAGAAGGAAGTGTAGATCACCTGTATGCTGGAGTGAGGTTGGGGATAGCCAACTCACCGGTCTAGAATTTATCCGTGATACGACCGAGAAGATCATCCAGATTAAGAATCGTTTGTTAGTTGCTCGTAGTCGCCAGAAGAGTTATGCAGATAAGAGACTTAAGCCGTTGGAATTTAAGGTTGGTGATATGGTATTGCTCAAGGTATCGTCATGGAAGGGCGCTGTGCATTTCGGAAATCTCGGAAAGTTAAGTCCACGCTATATTAGGCCATTCAAGATTCTAGCTAGAGTTGGTCATGTAGCTTATACGTTGGAGTTTCCTGAAGAATTGAAGGGAATTCATAGCACTTTTCATGTTTTGAATCATAAAAAGTGTTTAGCGGAAGGTGATGTTGTGGTTCCGATGGATGAGATTCAACTTAATGATAAGTTTCATATGATCGAGGAACCAGTAGAAATTGTTGACAAAGAGGTTAAGCGACTTAAGCAAAGTCGGATACCTATAGTTAAAGTTCGATGGAATTCGCAAAGAGGTCCAGAATTTACTTGGGAACGTGAGGATCAAATTAAGAAAAAGTACCCTTATCTCTTTACAAGTAAGGACAAAGCGGAGAGAGTGGATGAGACGAGCTGAGTTCCGAGACGTCACTCCCTAAAGGTGGGGAGAATGTAACAACCCGAGTTTCAGGTCAACGTCTATCCCTAGCTAAGATAGTTATTTTTAATTGGGTAGATAATTATAGTCGTTATGCTATATAAGGTTTGAAGAGAATTACCATTTATTGGTGAATTTCATTCTGTTATTTAGTTTCTATTTGATTTTAGCATTTAAGAAAGCCAGAAAAACTTATTTTACTGCTTCGAGATCGTAAATATGTTAATTTTGTATTTTTCGTTGTTTCCTTGAGTTTTTGTAAAAACCATGTTTAAAGGTCGTGTTTTGCAAGGTTTAACGTTTTAGTGAAGGTTTTAAACTATATTTAGTGGGATGGATTTAAAATATTTACAAACGTGATGTGACTCGAGCTTATGGCCGAATGTTGTTTATAAAAAGGATGCCTTGTACTAGTTTTAATAGAGATAGATGATGGAGGGACTAGTTTTGCCAAAGTGCCAAAGAGGTTTTCTATAAATAGAACACCATACTTCCCTTATCATTCTTTTACAAAATTTCAAACTCTCTTGTCTCCTCCCTCTTGTTGCCGTTCAAACTCACACACACACACACACACACACACAATTCATTGTCAAAAATTTGTTACTTACATGCAATTAAATCTGATTATACCATATTAATCCTTTTTCAATCCTCTACATTTCCCACTAAAGAAACCTTACATGCACTAAGTATTGAAGAAGTTGGGTTTTTGGTTGATTCTTGTAAATTTCAAGTATAAGGGTGTGTTTCTAGTTGTTAGATAAGTGCTTTAAGCAAGTGGTTTGATTTGAAAAGCTTTGGTTTTGGTCTTGTGGTGTTCGTCCGTATGGTTTGGTCAAGGGGTAACCAAAATCAAGTTTTGTTCTAGTTTGTGAGTCTTCTAATTACATGTTTACTTGATTAATTAGATGGTTATTACATGTATGTAATTATAGCTAGTTGATTCAAGTCCAAAATGGGTTTGAAAGTATTTCAGGTATGAATTTATGTTTGATGGCTTTAGTACATGTTTTTAGGCTAGTTAAACATGTTGGAATGGTTGGATTTTGGTAAAAACGAGTTTTGGTATGACTTTGGGTTGACTTTTGTTGACCAAAAAGTTTGACTTGACCATAGCGTGTCGAGAAATTTGTAAAATATAAATTAGGCCTTTGTATATGATAAAGGATGTTCTAAGGTCCGTTTTGATATAAGGTGGGCCTTGTAACTCCTAAAAACGAAGATTTTACGGCTGAGTCAAGTATGGGTCATTTTAGGGTAAAAAGTCAACTACGAAGTTTGACTTTTGAAAGTCAAACTTGCGTATACTTTTGGATATAGTTTATAACAAGCAAAGGGTTCGTAATGTTAGTTAAACTAAGATGAAATGCTAAGTTTGGGATATATTATCCTTACTTTTGGCAAGCTTAATGAATAAAAATGCATCTAATGCAAGTCGTTGCATCTCAAATGTGTGGTTTTAGTTACTTCTCATCACTTCTTATTTTAAATTTCTTCTCACTGGATCCCTATCTCTCTCTCTCTCCTTATATTTTATATTATTTATATATATATATATATATATATATATGCAAGTATGCAATATATGATATATTATACTTTTAGTCACGTGCCGCTATATATGTACTATATAGGTCGCGGTTGAGACGTGAAGTTTATTACGCTTGTTGATTTGATTGATTTAAATCATTTGCTTAAGGTGAGTTCATAGCCTCGCATTAAATTCTTTTAATTGTTTTAAACCCGCGAGGGGGATACATGTTTGTTTTATAAATCGAACACATATGATTTTATGGTATGCTGGACCCAATTATGAGATTGTTTCTGCATAAGTTGCTATTGTCGAAGTCCCTTATTTCATGAACCGTTAATTGCCTTGTGTGAGGTGAACGCTAATGCATTAAATAGATCAATTGGGTTTGACAACCCTGTCTGGGGTTTGAATCCGTTGGTGAACACCCTGTCAAACGGACATTTTGTTATTAGAAATATACTAGGTATATGACAATAATACCTTGTTTTGGGGCACTTTAACATATGAAATGCCATATGTTTTGTTAACGTTCGGTGTCATGAGCTTATTGCGCGAAAGAAAAGAAGTTGCTATACATTGCATTTGTTGCTTTGTTTTCCCGAGAACTAATATTGTGTTCAAAGGTTTTTACTTATTGATTGATTTAAACTCTATGAATTTCACTCAACTTTGTTGTTGACGTTTTAAACATGTTTTATCCCAGGTAACTAAGGCTGAAGGCAACAATGGCGTGGAGGTGTCGTGCGTGTGGTGATGGATTTTATGGAAAGACTTCTTGTGTGTTCCGGTCTTTCAAAAACAATATCTTATGTTGTGTTTAAAAACAATGTCTTTTATTTGAAAACAATTTGTTTTTTTCAAGGTTTGTAATAGACGGTGGTTGCGATTCTGTGGGACCTAACGAACTTTTAACTCTGAATAAGTATGGAACACATGTTTGGTAAACATCTTATTTGAGTTGTTTTTTATTATTATGGTGATGGATGCTATTTAGTAACACCAAATTGCTAATTTCCGTTGCGTAATCCGATGCCCCTCGGGGCGGGTGTTACATTTTTTGGCATTAGAAACAGAGGAATTGCTACAACCTCAAGGGGAAACTATGCAGCTGGTCACGCAAAGGTTGTGAAGTGTTATAACTATCTAGGGGTAGGGCACATGGTGAAACAGTGCACTCAGCCAAAGAGGCCAAGAAATTCTCCGTGGTACAAGGAGAAGTTGATGTTAGTCGAAGCACAAGAAGCTGGTCAGATATTGGATGAAGAGCAACTTGCATTCATAATAGACCCTGGAATAGCAAAAGTTCAAGTTGCTCAGCAGATAATCCCTCAGAATTCAGCCTTCCAGACTAAAGATTTAGATGCTTATGACTCGGATTGTAATGATATATCCTCGGCTAAAGCAGTTCTGATGGCAAATCTTTCAAGCTGCAATTCAGATGTCCTCTCTGAGGTACCATACTCTGATACTTATCTGAATGATATGATTAATCAGGATGTGCAAGAGATGCCATATTCTGAACACACACATATTGTAGATTTTCCAGATAATGAGATAACCAGTGATAGCAACATTATTCCTTACTCTCAATATCTGCAAGAATCACAAGATGCGGGTATTCAGGATACTAATTCTTCTACACTAAATGATTTTGGTTCTATCTTTGGTTGAACAAATGACTGATCATGTAGCTAATTTAGATAAGGAAAATCAGACAAATAAAATGGTAAATGAATCCCTAACCGCTGAGCTTGAGAGATACAAAGAACGTGTCGCTATTTTTGAACAAAGACTTAGTATAGACTTGAACAAACATGAAAAATTAATAGATTCGGAGAAGCAATCTAGGGAGTAATACATGATTAAATGAACACAATCTTTTATTATATTGTTATCACCAGTAGCTTAGTTTATTATTTAGTTTAATAGCTAAAATCAACCAAATCTTTCAACCATATGATATACCTGCTTTCTTATAATCATAAAAATACAAAAATAATCTTCTCTCAACCCTTAGAATTCTGTTAGACCGTGATCAAGCCTTCCCAACCAATTCCCCTAGAGAACGATAACAACCCACGAGTCTTGCATATACTACTACTACAACGGTTAGGTGCTATGCCTAGGGAGTTGTAAAACTTCTTGTAGAAGTCCCTTACGACCACCGCAAAAGAATTCTTCCAGTGTCATAATTAAGCAACACTACGAAAGGTGACTAGCAAGATTCTATATGAATTCAAGCTTGTGTTTATACGGATATCGATTTTGGTCCAGGTATGAATTGTTGACTTAATCAGGTAAGATAGGACTATCTAATTCACTTTTATCGTGCGAGGGGGGGGGGGGTTTGGGGGGGGGGGGGGGGGGGGGGGGGGGATGTCTGCTTTAAGTGGTTCCGGTGACGAATGGAAATCCTTCCAGTGTATGAATCAAGCTTCCAGTTTCATCATCAAACAGCACTGCGATAGGTGACTTGCAAGATTCTATATGAATCAATCTTATGTTAACTAGATATCGATTTTGGTCCAGTATATGAATTGACGACTTAATCAGAAAGATGGTAACTATCTAATTCACTCTTATCGTGTTGTCTGCTTTGAGACGTTCCGGTAACGAGAACAAGCAAGTATAGTGAATCTAATGCATCTGTGTTAGAGGATCTAACACTTTGAGCTGGAAACCATGTCAAGGAGATTCTTTGAATCTACCTGATCACATGTATATTATTTATACTATAAAACGAGGAACTGGTGGTTATTACAACCTAAAATCGACGAATGACAAAGACATATCGTCCATATCTGCTGTTTATTACTAACATTCAAATGCAGATACAATTTTCGGTGTTGCAGCCTCGTTCCAGCTAAGTCGGATTCATTACCACATGTTCATGCTCAAGTTTTTTTAAGGTCAAACATTAAGCATCATGACTGTTGCTGCTAAACAAGAATGTTATAGGTCGAAAAGCTCATATTCGTGTTATAATACACTTATACAACTCTGATAGTCATGAATTTCCTCAATATCATCAACGATCTTCAAAGTCAAACAAGAAAGGAGATATTGTTAGCCTGATGAAGAAGAGGAGATTGTAAGCTTTCAAGACAAGTATGAGCATGTTGGTCAAAGGCACAAGTTGATCGAGAAAGTTAAATCAAGATGATTCAAGACAAGGAGATGATGCAAGATAAAGATCTCAAGCACTCAAAGTCAAAAGACGAAGGCTCAGGATCAAGATCACAAAGCATGAAGAAACAAAGCCATTGCAAACAAGAAAAGACGAAGACAAGACCAAAGAAGGCAAAGCACAAAGTCAAATCAAGATAACTTCAACATTGGGGGAGACAAGGTCAAATCAAGATCACCTTAACATTGGTGGAGACTGTTAGCCTTATTTTTATATAAGTCAACAAGAATGTTATCGGTCATCTTAGTTATTATTAGTCTTTGTTTGTAATAGGCTAGTCAGGTTAACGGGCTCGGACTTTAAGCTAATATTGTCCATGTTTCAGGCCAAAGCCCAACAACAAGCCAAGCCCGACCCAAGTAAGCAAGCCCAACGCCTAAAGAAAGGCTTGGACTATAAATACCCTTCACCACATGTGGTGAAGGGTGTTGGTTACATTTTCTCACTTTTTAATCCACCATCTCTTTTCTTCTCTTATTTCTTTCTCTCTTTATATCTATCTCTCTCTCTAGCTAATATTTCTATTCGGATTATTGGTTGCTTATTAGGTTGTGATTATAGATTAGATAAGTGGGATAACATAGTCATAAAATGCTAAGTTTAAATAAATTGTAAATTGGAGTGGCCTCCCTTAGGGGGAGATTGTTAGGAATCAAGAAAAGTCTTGGTCACTACTAATATTATAGTTCTTAGCTCGTAGCGATTAACGTTAAGTAAGTTGTAAGCTAACCGGGTTGACCCATGGGTATCCGGCCTAGCAAGGATATAAATACCCTCTCTATGCCTTGGAGAGGGTGTTGGTTCATTTCACATAATACATTCTCTTATTTCTTTCTCTCTTTCGAAGTGTTCCAACCATCTCTTTTTCTCTTTAGATTTCTACTTCTTTACTTGTTTGTATGACTTAAATATCATATTCCACAACAAACATAATCAATATGCAATGAAAGAGTAAATGATCAATATAAACAAATCAAAACATTAAATTCTCATAAACTTGGCTAATACCTACGGGTATTAACCCATAATTTCTATAACAATACACAGTATCATATTCGAAACGATTAAAGTAGATTTTATAAAGAAAATGATATGCTAACCGAACGATTATAGCGGAGTATAATGATTACAAGAGTTTTCCTATAGAATGAATGCACTTGCAGGACCTTCTAGTCTTCTAAAATCATCTGAGAATCGTACTTGGTGGTTAAAATCTCTCCGAAAACCGAATGCTAGGTTTTCTATTTATAGGTTCGCAAATTAGACCGATACGGCGTATTGGTGAGGTCCAATACGGCGTATCGAGGGTGTTTAGCATGGGCTCCATGATTATTAAATTCCAGAATATTCTTTAACCACCTCCCAATACGGCGCATTGATGAATTTGAATACGGCGTATCAAGGTCATCCTGTCATAGATGTCTTGTAAAGTTAGGGCGCGAATACGCCGTATTTGCATAAGTGAATACCGTATCAAGAGTAAAACATGCTTGTTCTGAAAGTTGATCAAAGTTTCATATACGGTGCATCTGCTGATGTGGATATGGTGTATTCTTTAAAGTCAGACAATGGTCTTGATTTCGTCTAAGTTTTGGGATACAGCGTATCTGTCTAGAATGATACGGCGTATTGATGTCAGATTTAGCAGACTTTTTTGAACTTCTTCGTTTATGCTCCAAAACATGTTCTTTTCTCTAACTTTCACCAATTGCTCAATAATAACTGAGATTCATATAGATAAGAAATTAATTATCAAATCTTATATAAAACAATATAAAACGATCAATATAGATGGGATAAATGATACTAATAATTAGACGTTATTTGATGTCATCAGTACTACTATTAGTTCTATTTATAATGGGAATTCTAATAGTATTAATTACAACGGGAATTATAATATGTCTAGCAATTGGCCACATTCCACTAGGACTAACACAACACAACAATCAAACCCATCACAAATGGATCATGGCCCATTACTTGAAGCATATACTCAGTTGCTTCAGGCCCACCAAAGATTGTTGTCACAGTCCACTTTGGCCCAACGAACCATCCCATCTTACCAGAATAGATCTTCGGCCCGCCAAAACCCACATAGGCCTGATAGTAACCATGGACCCAGCCCTTCTATTCCACAGTAGATTTAAGCACATGTTAATTCTCAAGAAATCGCATTGACTCAAGCTTTTAGCACTTTGACACTACAAGATTTTGGAGATGTCGGGTGGAATATGGATAAAGGTACGTCTTTACATCTCATCTCTAATGCAAATAATTTAAGTTCTGTTTTTAATCATCGTATTTATCCATTTGTCTTTGTTGGTGATGTTGCTTCTATACCCGTCACCAACACAGGCCATAACGTTTTGCCAACACCTTATAAACCATTACATCTTAATCGTGTGCTTGTCACTCCCCATATTGTCAAAACTTAATTTATGTTCGTAAATTTACTCGTGACAATAAGTGTACAACTGAATTTGACGAATTTGGTTTTTCTGTAAAGGATTATCCGACTAGTCAAACACTACTCCGATGTGACAGTACCAGAGATATATATCCCGTCACCAAGCCTACCACTTCCTCTAAGCTTTTATCACGAGTCAGCACACGTGGCACCAATGACTAGGTCGTCGCAAAAGTGACGTGCTACGATATCTTATTTATAGTAATACGATCTCTAGTTCAGATTCTATTATGGACTCTTCTTTTGATATTGTTAACTCGGACTTGTGGACTTTCCCACTTTCAAGAATTAGTGAAATAAAATATTATGTTTTGTTATTAGACCATTTTTCTCATTATGTTTCGGTTTATCCATTGCGACATAAGTCTGTCACATTTGGTAAATTTGCCCAATTTTGTTCTATTTGTTAAAAATCAATTTAAAACAGATATCAAGGCCTTTTCAATGTGAGCATGGTGGTGAATTCGACAACTATAACCTTCAACGTCTTTTTGATAAAAATGGTATCATATTCGATTTTCTTGCCCCCGTACCTCCCATCAAAATGGGAAGTCTGAGAGCATGATTCGCACTGTCAACAATTAATTTCGTACCCTTTTGTTCCAAAACCACTTACCTGGAAAAATTTATTGACATCGTACAATGACCTAAAACACGAGGTGTTATAGTCTCCCCCGTTAACTGATCCTTGTCCTCAAGTTTTAAGACGCGACACTTGACGACGGTGCGGTTGTTGTGAAGAGGTGTGGATATTTCTTCCGAAATTGATCTTCCACGTTCCCAATGTGACTCAAGGTGCTCTCCTGGAGTCCATCAAAACCTTGTTTAATTAGGGAATGCCGGCTTCGCTTCAACCGTTTAACTTCACGGTCCATGATTTCTACCGGCTCCTCGACAAAATGAAGCTTGTCATCAAAGTGAAGTCCATCCAACGGAACAGCTAATGGTTCGTCGGCATAACACTTTTTCAAGTTGGATACATGAAACGTATTGTGAACCCTGCTCAGCTCTTCAGGAAGCTCAAGCTTGTATGCAACGAATTCAACCTTTTCCAACACCTTGAATGATCCAACGTACCTAGGGTTTAACTTCCCCCATTTGCCAAAACGTACTACTCCTTTCCAAGGCGAAACTTTAAGCATAACTTTATCCCTAACTTGAAATTCCATTGGCTTACGCTTTAAATCGGCGTAAATCTTTTGTCTATCATGGGCGGCTTGCATTCTTTTCTTGATCTGGATGATCTTCTCGGTCGTTTCTTGAACTATTTCTGGACCAGTGAGTTGAACTTCTCCAACCTCGGCCCAACAAACGGGTGAACAACACTTTTGACCGTAAAGTGCTTCAAATGGTGCAGCCTTAATGCTAGCGTGATAGCTATTGTTATATGAGAACTCGACTAATGGCAAATGGTTAACCCAACCCTTTCCAAAGTCGATCGCACAAGCACGTAGCATATCCTCGAGAGTTTGAATAGTCCTCTCGCTTTGTTCGTCAGTCTGCGGATGATATGCAGTACTCATATCCAAGTTAGTACCCAAACCCTTTTGAAGTGACCTCCAGAAATTCGATGCGAACCTTGGGTCGTGATCACAAATGATTGAGATAAGTATTCTATGCCTCGTGACCACCTCCTTTAGGTACATTCTTGCCAGTTTCTCCATGGGATCGGTTTCCCTCATTGGTACAAAGATTGCAGACTTAGTGAGTTGGTCAACAATCACCCAAACGATGTAGTAGCCGTGTGACGACATAGGAAGCTTTATGACAAAATCGATAGTGATGTTGTCCCACTCCCATTGAGGTATATCGGGTTGTACCAACAATCCTGATGGTCTTTGATGTTCTGCCTTGACCTTGGCATACGTCAGACATTTACTAACCTAGGTGGTGATGTCGGCTTTCATATTGGGCCACCAATATAACTTCTTCATGTCTTGATACATCTTGTCAGAATCCGGATGGATATAATATTTTGACTTGTGGGACTCGTACATAATCACAGTCCTCAAGACACCATAACATGGTAACCAACTCCTGCCATTTAAGCATAGAGTTCCATCCGCACGAGGTTCCAACTTTTCTGTTCTAAGTTTCTTTGGATCCTTAGAATTTTCAATCAACATACCTCTAACATCTTCATTCATGATGTTCTCTGGTTTCCGTGCTTCAGTCTGAGCATTCAAAATTTTGCTTAGGAAGATTCAAACCAATAGTCATGACTAAGGCTCGAACTCTTAATGGCTTTATTCGCTCTTTCCTGCATAAAGCATCAGCAACAACATTTTCCTTTCCCGGGTGATAACGAATCTCACAATCATAATCACTAAGAAACTCTAACCAACGACGTTGTGTCATGTTCAACTCTTTCTGATTAAGAATGTGTTGTAAAATCTTATGATCAGTGAACACCGTATACTTGGTTCCATACAGATAGTGTCTCTAAATCTTGAGAGCGAATACTACTGCTCTAAGTTCCAAATCATGAGTCGTATAGTTCTTCTCATTGATTTTTAATTGGCGTGATGCATAAGCAATCACCTTATCCGCACATTACAACACCGCCTTATCCCACCATTAACCCTACACCCCCTCCAATCTTTCAATCTCCCCCCCCCCCTCCAGCCGCGCCACCACAACAACACTAAATACCCCTATCCCCCACCACCTCTGGATCCCACATTCCATCCACCCGCACCCCCCCCCCCCACCCCCCACAAAATCCCCACTAACAACACACAAACCACCGACCCAAACCACAATCCCCACCAACAGCACACCCCACCAACACCACCACTACCACAGCCTCCCCGACCCTCCCACAATACACAACACCCATCCACCCCTTACCCCTCACTTATCCCCCCACCCCGTCTCCCTCTAAACAACTCCTCACACCACAAAACCCACCCACAACTACATCCCCCAACTCCTTCAACGACACGCAACACCCCTCCACATCGGCTTTCCCCAAACAACCCCCTCGCTTTGCATCAACACAACGCCCAAACCTTTGATTGAAGCATCGCAGTATGTGATAAAATCTTTGCTTCCTTTAGGTAAAGCCAGAATTGGTGCACTACACAACTTCTGCTTCAACAGTTGAAACGCTGCTTCTTGTTTGTCGCCCCAAATGAACATGATATTCTTCTGAGTAAGCTTGGTCATTGGCTTGGCGATTTTCTAAAATCCTTCAATGAATATTCGGTAGTACCCAACAAGACCTAAAAATTGACGAATCTCCGTTGGTGACTTATTAGATGCCCAATCTTTAATGGATTCGATCTTGGCGGGGTCTACGTGAATACCTTATCTGTCAATCACGTGACCGAGGAACTGTACTTTTGAAATCCAAAATTCAAACTTGGAAAATTTAGCATACAACTCCTCTTGCTTAAGCAACTCTAAGATTAACTTAAGGTGCTCTTCGTGTTCTTGCTTGTTCTTATAATATATTAGAATATCGTCAATAAAGACAATCACGAATTTATCTAGATATGGTTTGCACACCTGATTCATAAGGTCCATGAATACGGCCGGTGCGTTTGTCAAACCAAATGGCATTACTTGAAATTCATAATGGCCGTAATGAGTTCTAAAAGCGGTCTTTGGAATGTCTTCTTCTCGAACCCTCAGTTGGTGATAACCCGACCTTAGGTCTATCTTCGAGTAAACACTCGACCCTTGAAGCTGATCAAATAAATCATCAATTCTTAGGAGTGGATAACGGTTCTTTACCGTCAGTTTATTCAATTCCCGGTAATTAATGCACATCTGAAATGATCCATCCTTCTTCTTGACAAACAAGACTAGAGATCCACAGGGTGAGGAACTGGGTCTTATAAAGCCCTTGTCAGATAGTTCTTTCAGTTGCTCCGACATCTCTTTCATTTCAGAAGTGCCAATCCATAAGGTGCCCAGGCTACGGGTGTAGCACCAGGTATCAAATCAATTTGAAATTCCACTTATCGAGTCGAAGGAAGACCCAGCAAGTCCACAGAGAATACATCAGGAAAATCCCGGATGATTGGTACGTCCTCAAGTCGCTTCTCTTTTGACTTGTCTTCAGTTTCCTTCGTGGTAACATGTGCCAAAAAGATAGGACATCCTTTTAGCAAATACTTTTGGGTTTTAGTGCACCAGATGATGTTCAAACGAGTCTCGTTTCCCTGGTTACTTTTGTCATTGCGAAAGATTAGAGTTTCATTTCCCTAGGGGATGCGAACGATCTTCTCGACATACACAATGATCGCTTGGTACTTTGCCAACCAATCCATACCAATTATAGCGTCGAAACTACCAAGTTCT
>BQNB010159092.1:0-14950 GCA_026074375.1 Tanacetum coccineum | reverse complement strand
CTAGAAATTTACCAGTCAAGCATGTTACTCCATCTAAATCCATAGTACTCATTATTGAGGTCTCGAGTGATATACCAGGACAAGTTCTAAAGTCCAATACATCACCGGCACACTCATATTTTTTGTGGAATTTTAGTAAGCAATTGGAAACGGATAGGCTTAATTCTCACAAATAGACATTAAGGGTTATAGTACGCAAGGTAATGTAACTAGGGATTTTTCACAAAAAGTTATGCTAAAACAATTTTTAGGAATGTTAGCATTTTATTTGTGAAAATGAGGACAAGTACGTTCTAATTATCCATCCTCCCACTTAAATTATACAACGTCCTCGTTGTATAGATAAACAGTTAAATAATATGGGAAAAGAATTAGAACGAGGAAACTTCCCTGATAGTTTGCTCTGGATGGTTTTCCATTTTGAGTGTTTGAGCAAGAAGAGTGTTGACAAGGGTTTCAGAATGCCCAAGAGAGGTCAACACGAGGTATTTTCATATTATACATTAAAGTCAGTTTCGTTTACAGCAAGGTCCTGCAGAAAAGTTAGAAGACGTTCGTGCAATTCATGCTTTCGCTAACCTACAATACAAGCAAACAATTAAACACACAACTGTACAGGTTATAATACGCTGTATACCAAACCCTAGGATACGCCGTATGTATGTCTGGGCAGACAGACTCAATATAGAATTAAAATTCAAACAATTTAAATGCTATAAACAATTAAAAACATAACCGGGTTGTCTCCCGGGGAGCACTTTTGTTTCAGCCGGTCTATAAGTTTGACCTTTTCCATACTCATTTTTACTTTGTCCGAGTCACCTCCCATCCGCGTTCTTTTCTGCTGAAGAGTTCGTGGTAGATGAAAGACATGCTGCCTGGAGTTCTTTCAACAACACAAATTTTACTTGGACTAACAGTAACGAATTCTTCGTCATTCCTAATTGAATGACGTACTACTGTGAATTCTTCAGTTCTGCATAACTCGTCCAGGTTGTCGATGTCACGGGGAGCGGGGATTGGCATCGAAGTATATTCCCTATTAATAATTTCGTAGATGTCTTTCGCATCTTGTATGTCTAAATAAGGTTTATAAAACGTATCCGAACATTCCTTTTTGTAACTTTCGTTGTGTGGTTCATCGTCGAGGTCGCCCATCACCCCTTTAGTACATTCATTCACGTAGAATTCCTATAACCCGTTTTGGATGTTTTTGTCAATTTCCCAATAGTTGTCAAATTTGAGTGCAAGCCAGTAAAACAATTCAAGGTAGTCAGTGTCGTTGTCCAAATCGTCAAGTACCTTACTATTGCTGGAATGGGATAGGGAGTAATATTTATGATAGAACTTATTACACGTTTCATTCCAACCGATGGATTTCCCTCGATCTCATCGTTCCACCATTTTTCGGCATCTCCACTAAGTGATCTCGAGAAGACGTGTAATCGTAGTATATTTTTCTCCACATTATGTATTTTAATCCATTCGGTTATTTCAAGCACTCTTGCAATGTGGACGGTAACATCTTCTCCGTTCATGCCATTGAAGGTGTTGTCCTGCAATATTTTTAGAAATTCATCACCGATTTTAAATTGTGTGATTTCGATGAGTTAGCATGCTCATTTTCCCCCTCTTTATGTCATCAAAGCCTGCCATCGCCTAGAGTTGTATTCTGCAATCACCACTTTCTTAAAAATGGAGGAAAATGTTAGTATGATTCTTAAACGGGGGAAAATTAAACTGTTGTTATATCAGATAACTTATACGTCATATTCTATCGATCAGTAATACGCCGTATGAGTCTTTTGAATAGCAGTACGCCGTAATGAGTTCACTGAATACGCCGTTTGTTTGGAAGAACAAATACGTTGTTTAGACAATAAAATCAACACGCTATCCTGAGTAGAAAGTTAGATACGTCGTATCCAACTGGTAGATACGCCGTATCAAGTGATCAGTCAGAATAGAATACTATATAAAACACAATTAAATGCAATAAATTAAAGCACACAATTAAACTAAACAATTAGCTGTTAGAAATAAGAATTAATAATTTTAGTCTAAACAAGTTAAAGGTTAGAAATACTAAAAAGAATAAAGATTAAACTAATCACTCCCTGGCAACGGCGCCAAAAACCTTTGATAGAAGACATAACCGCCTACAACTAATTCTTTTTAGTAATATCAATTATGAAATTTTAATACCTTTGATGTAGCATTTAATTATAATCTATCAATTATCAATACTCATTTTTGATGCTAAAGAATAAAGTGTTATTCTTTATTAATACTTGTAATTATTCTCTATTAATAATTTACCTATACTAATTATATTTAATTAGTATAGTTTGATAATTATCAGGAATACTCCTGATAATTAAATGCTGGTTTGATTAATTAGTGCAATTGTTTATCTCGAGGCGGCATATCATTCTTAAGACTTAGGCTGTACTTCTTCCTAAGACCTAGACACGAACAATCCTGTCACGATTAACGCATCCGCATAAAGCATCCTTAGGTTTAATTATAATCTACCATAGAGAATTAAATCAGTGGTGATCCTGTTAATACCGTAGCCTATCGAGACTTTACCCACTTATTGCTTGATGTTGTTTTATACACCGGTAGTCCACCACCAAAATCAATACCAATCAAATAATGAACAATATTGGTTGAACAATTATCGGGTCACCTACCGGTCCAACTAAGTTCATAATCAAAGGGTAAGGATAAGGTGTCATTTGTGATCCTATTGGTTCGGTCATACAAAACACAACATGCAGAGCTATCCCGACATCTAGATTACTGGTTAGGTCTCCCTAGACCCAGTTGAATGATAGGTCGCATGTATAAACACATAAACAAGTATAAGGCGATAAACATAATTAAACAACAACTATAAATTAAGCAAGTCCGGATTAAAACAAACAAGAATTATAATCTTCATTAACATAGTTAATACCCGAGGGTATTAGCCCACAATCATAGTCATTATTACAAGCGTGATCAAACAATTAAAAATCGAATGATTAAGAAAGTAAAAATTACAAGATGTCTTCTATGGGATTAGGAGTAGTGCTCGACCTTTGCTGCTCTTCTTGGCTTGAGAAATTCGACTTCAGATGTATACTATACAGAGAATATGATATTGCACCCTGAAACTCGTTTTTGAGCCTCGTATTTATAATGTCTAAAAATGCCCTCGATACGCCGTATCCAGAGAGGTAAATACGTCATATAGGGTTAATTTCCTTGGAGTTCGCGATAAGATCAAATCAATCAAGATTAACAACCATCAATCATAATAAATGTGTATCTTTGACTGATGAACAGCTATGCATACGACGTATTGGTGAGTAGTGGATACGCCGGATTGGGAATTAATCAATAAGCGTTTCTTGTGATGAGCTGGCGCTGATACGCCGTATCTTCATGGCTGGATACGGCGTATAGGTGCAGAAAATAACTTTCTTCAAATGTCTTCATTTAAACTCTAGAATTACGCTTTTTTGCTTCTTCTTCACAAGTGACTTCATAATTACTGCATTAATAAACTTTAAGTAATTAAGTATCAATATCTTGCAATAATTATATAAAAGTGGATAAAATACATGGGATAAATGATAGTAAAGCGTGACGTTATTTGATGATATCAAATATCCCCCCACTTGAATCCTTCTTTTCCTCAAGAAGACTTTAGAAAGATTTTGAAAATGTATCCTAACCGAGGTTAATTATTTTTCCGTTAAGCATTTTTTCCTGTTCAGATCACCTGTACAAAACCAAGCTCCTCGCGAAATATGGAAATGAAATCACTCAGATCACTCAACTAATCTAGGGTGTATCATTTTAGTGGTATGCTCATTTGCTCAGTCGTGATTAGCTTCGTATCATAGGCTTGGCAAGGATACACATCTCCACCTCTAAAGCTAAGGAGTAACAAGTCAAAAGGTAAATTAGGTATTTATTAGAAGGCTTGGGTTTTTAATCATTCTCATTAAGATGAAGAATGATATAGGGTGTGGAGCTTCTAACTTTCACCAGAGGTCGTCGTCAAACAAGGCAGCTAGGACATGGATACATGGCTATATCGATAGAATAGACATCCACGCTCGTACACATCCTCATTCGAGTAGATACTAAGGTTAGTTATCAGGAAAAGGAAGTAAAATGGTTATTAAATAAAAATCACAAATCAAATATATTAAAGCCAACAAATAAGGTGCGGTTGCTAGTAACTTTCCCGACCGTTCCATGACAAAGACTTGAACATATAAACAGACGCCTAGATCATAGAAATTACAAAGACAACATGAGTTGGCGTTCCCATAACGTTCAACTTCCCTTACATCCCGAACTTTATATACTTTTACAAAGTAAGTGGTGATATCGGCCACTTTTTTACAATACTTTATATCGTTGATTTTTACTCGTATCAACGAATAGTCGATCCTTTCAAATAATTTCTTCGGTATATGCTCAATGAACCGACTATCTTTTTCTTTTCATTAAAAAAATTTTTTTTGCTTGCCAATAATACATCATAAATCTTCACTATCATCATCTGTCTGGCTGATTCTTCTTTTTAACTTTCCTTCTTCGGACATAATACATAATTGCGAAAGTAGCAAAATACACGAGCTACAAACATTCCCATTGCATTGTGTAATTTTCCCGACCATTACATAGATAGAGAAATTTTCACTTTGACGCAGGAACTACAAAACTTTATACGAAAGCAACTAGCAACATTGATCAAATAGGCTTTAATCTACACGGTAGGCTAAGGTGTAAAGGTTAAACGAAACAATTTTTTAATTGGTGTGAAAAAAAGAAAGGAATGACTCAGCAGGTTGTTCTAGGGGTATCTTTACTCTAAAAATGAGAGTAAGCAAAAGGGTTACACGGGGGTTGACTAACCAGTGTAGTTAGTTAATATTAAGACGTGTAGGCTTTTTGGTTTTATCCTAGAAATTTACCAGTCAAGCATGTTACTCCATCTAAATTCATAGTACTCATCATTGAGGTCTCGAGTGAAATACCAGGCCAAGTTCTAAAGTCTACTACATCACCGGCACACTTATATTTTTGTGGAATTTTAGTAAGCAATTGGAAACGGATAGGCTTAATTCTCACAAATAGACATTAAGGGTTATAATGCGCTAGGTAATGTAACTAGTGATTTTTCACAAAAAGTCATGCTAATTTTTTTTTTAAATTGATCCATTTTTAGGTTTTAAGCATATTTATGAAAATAAGGACAAGTACGTTCTAATTCTCCATCCCCCACTTAAATTATACAACGTCCTTGTTGTATAGACAAACAGTTAAATAATATGGGAAAAGAATTAGAACGAGGAAACTTCCCTGATAGTTTGCTCCGAATGGTTCTCCATTTTGAGTATTTGAGCAAAAAGAGTGTTGACGAGGGCTTTTAGAATGCCCAAGAGAGGTCAACACTAGGTATTTTCAGACTATACATTAAAGTCGATTTCGTTTACAGCAAGTTCCTGCATAAAAGTTAGAAGACGTTCGTGCAATTCGTGCTTTCGCTAACCTACAATACAAGCAAATAATTAAACACACAAATGTACAGGTTACAATACGTCGTATCCCAAACCCTAGGATACGCCGTATTGATACCTGTAGAAAACAATTAAATTGCAAAAAAATAAAGGATTGATAACGTCCAAACAGTCAATACGTCATATCCATGAGGTTTGGATACGCCGTATAGACAGTCTGGGAAGACAGACTCGATAACAGAGAGATAAATTCTGGGTTGTCTCCCAGCAAGCACTTTTGTTTACAGAAAAGTCTTTAAGTTAGACTTGCCCCAATTTAATCCCATCCTTATAAAATAACATGGGGTCGAACGGGATGCCAAATGGCACATACAAATTCTTAAAAACGAATGGCATCCCTTTGTTGAAAAAATTACAAGTCACGATATTATAATTTAATTCCTTGACAAAAGTTTCAGTTTTGAAAAAATTGTTAGATGTATCATGACTTGTTTTAAAAAGCTTATTTGACCATTGAGCATCGATTTTTATTACATTAGGTAATGGTTTGATAGATAAATCCACTAAAGAGTGTTCAATATCGATTTTATCATCATCATTGTCCTTCTCTGATTTTGAATCATCAGGATAAATTACGTTAAAAGGAAATATGAGCTACCTACTAGGGTGCTGTCGAATGGCTGATAAGTTTGGCCGCTGGCGTCCATGAGCTGTGTCATGCAGGAGATTAACCAGGTAGAGACTTTAGACTGCTCGGAGGTAAAGCTCTCAACAACTCCTCGTAAACCTGTAACATCACACCGTAAGTGGTGCACCTCCTCCTCGACCCTCTCTATCATTTGTGACATAGTACAGGGCTGTAAAGCGGGTGGAGGTGGTGAAGGTGCCTGTGCTGGTGCTAGAATCTCTAGGGCAACCTCTTTGGTTACCTGACCAGCCTTATCGGCCTCATAAGCACCAGCCGCAACACCCTGCTTCCTCTCTGGTCCAAGGGCAACCCAAGTCTATGTCTCACTGTACCTCTTGTAGATGTTGAGCCTCCTAAGCTCATGTAAATCAATCAACAGGAGCTCTCGGGTGACTACTTGCAGCCCTCTCAATCCCTCATCACTAACAAGCCCAAAATGCATAGCCAGTCGCCCAATAAAGTGCCCTCCTGACAGCCTCGCCCTGCTCTTCCTCCCCTCTGCATAGGTAAAAAGATACTACGCTAATAGATGTAGGACGTTAGTAGGCCCATGGTCCATGCTGTGGAGGTAGAAGAGATCAACACTGGTTACCTTCTCAGGTGCCTATCCCCTACCAGAAATACTATAAGCAATCATCTTGTGGCATAGTCTGCGCACAGGGTCTCGGATATGAACATAAGAAGGGGAGGGGCCCAAGAAGTCTTTGCTAGACGAGATCTTAATCTAATAATCCCTAAGATCCCCCTTGTCGGGGATGAATCTATCACTGCCATCCCAGTAGGCTCCAAACCCAGCCTCTGCCATCTCCTGCTCCGTGTGTAACCCTAACGCCAATATAAACTGTCTCCATGTCATCCTCCTCCTAACACCTCCCAACTAAAAACATTAGTGTAAACTGCAACATCCAACCCAATAACCGTAACCACCACACATGCATGTGCTGAGAAACTCCAGGATAAACTCGCGGACCAAAGGTGCTCGGATCCCAAACAGTCTCCTCCAAGCATGACTCACGAATACTTGCTGCCCCTCTCCAGAATATACCATCCTCAACCTCACTGCCAGATCCTGCCTCATCTCGAGGGGTCAATCCCTCAAAATCCAATATGTGAACCCGGTTAACCGATCTGCTCCATATTGTTTCAAGCCTCTGCTCGTAACTATGCCTAATCCCCTCAGTATACTACCTCATCTGAAACTAAGCTATTGGGGTGCTCTGATCAGCAGCTGGTAATGGTGCCATATCTAAAAAATTATCTGGATTAGTAAAACATTATGTGTGAGGCATAATACGACGTATTTATTGATGGATACGCAGTATGTAAGTGAATACGCCATATTAAATGCAAGGGGATACGACGTATACATATTTAAACATGGAAGCCTTTATTAGATCGATACGCCGTATTTCATTCATTTGATACGTCGTATCTAGGGTTAAAATTTTGGGTAAAAATGAATCAATACGTCGTATCCATGTTTAGTGGATACGTCGTATTGCATTCTAGTTAATTTAAAATCGAAAAGGGTGTTTTCCCTTATTTTAACCCGTTTTAACCTAATTATAAAGCAACGCCAATCTAATTTAGGGCATTCAAAAGGGAGGGGCATATAACAGTTCACAGCAGAACACTAAATCCAAAATCTAAACCCTAATCTTTATTCATAATCGAATGAGAAAGAAAAGGAAGATAGAGTAATAACCCTTTGATTATTGGGCAAAGAAAATAAAGAAACACAAATTGATTTTTGAAAAATGCAAAAGGCTCGGCGAAAATTTTGATTGTGGGGTACAAAGTGTATTGTGATACGAATCAAAGCGTAATTTAGCTGGGTTTTTATAAAAACCCGCCCCTTGATACACACGTATAAGTTTTTAGTCTGATATGGCGTATTAGACATTAGATTGATTACGGCGTATAGTATAGCCTATATATTCGTATGAGACCAATTTTTCATAGTTTAATATAGGAAAAGGGGGGGGGGGGGGGGGGGGGGGGGGGGGGGGGGGGGGGGGGGGGGGGGGGGGTTTTTTTTTTTTGCGTACCTTGGCCTCCACAACTTTTGTATGAGAACCATCCTTGTAATACCGCTTAGGGTCGAGCAGAATGCCAAACGGCACATATAAGTTTATAATAAGAAAGAATAGCATTCTGTTGGGTTACAGTAAATAAATCCCCAGAATCATTAGATTTTAGTTTATGACAATACTTCCTGTTTCAAAAGTTTTAATGATTTTATCGTGAATTGTTTCAGAAAGCCCATTTTCCCCATGTGTAATTTCATCACCCTCTGAAGACTGTATTATATCGATATCATTATCATCATTGTCTTTTTTTAATTTTAAATCATCAGGATAAATATCGTTGAATAGATCATTAAAGTGTGAAACAATTTCTTCATCATATTCAGACAATGATGTTTTATCAATTAAATTGAATTCATTGATACGTTCAGAACTTACAAGGGGTTTAATTTCAAGATCCGATTTAGACGTTAAGCCATCGTTATAAACAATGGCTGGAAATTCATTTTTGAAATCATTAAAGTATTCTAAATCATCAAAATAATCAACTGTAGGGTTGGGCGACAAAGGTTTATCATTTCCCAAATCCATTTTTAAATCATTGACAAAAATTATTTTATACGAAAATGAATTTTCATAAAAAAATTACCATGTAATCTTCATCATCGGATTCGTCTAATGAAATTCTAAAATCTACCTCATTTTCGTTAGGAGGACATACCGTAGGTTCAGACGTGATTGTATTATCAAAGACTATGGCCGGGAATTCAGTTTCAAAGTCAATGGAACATTCGTCCTCATCTTCATAGTTTACAACTTTCTCGAACATGGCAGTTTGCCAATTGAACGTTTGCCTACGTCTTTGAGCTTTTTCTTCTTCAAGTCTGATGTACTCCTTCATGGTAATGTTGGGGTCGTCCATTTTTTTCCTGTAATCAACTTGCAATAGAGAAAAAGGTAAAATGGACTAATACGCCGTATTCAATGAATTGAATACGTAGTATTAAACAATGCAGGGATTTAAACAAACAATTTAAACACACGATGCGAATAAATACAAATAGAATTTAAATGATTAGATTACTATAAACTAATTAATTAATGGTTAGAAATACTGATAAGAATAAGGTCTAATTATTTCACTCCCCAGCAATGGCGCCAAAACCCTGATGTGTCGTTTTGTAGGTGTTATTTATGATTATCAAGTTTTACATTTATATTTAGCCGACAAACCTAAAGACAACACTTTAACGGGCAGAGTACCCGGTCAAGATGTAGCTTCGCGGTAAGTAGGGTGTCGAACACTAAGAGTGAAAGTTAACCTAATATTCTATCAGTATTTTAATCTATCTAGATTAGTCTAATTACTTGTTAAACATGTACATATTTACTAGAGATAAATGGGTGGGGGGTTTCAGCTTGAGAGACTGGCACATGTTTACGGTGACAAATATTAATTCTAGGTACAATAAACACTAAAGCACATAAAGCACAAGACAAAAGCGGTCACCCCAAATAAAGAAAAACTTTATTAACATGTTAAATTCCAATTTAAATGTAAGGTTTGATAATAGTGCACTGCTGCTTATCTTGAGGCAGCATATCAATCTTAAGACTTAGGCGGTTTCTTCATCCTAAGACCTAATACGAACAATCCTGTCACAGAATTAACGCATCCAGCATAAATCATCTATAGTCTAATTATAATCTATCATAGGGAATTAAAGCAGTGGTGATCTTGTTAATACCCTAGCCCATCGGGACTTTACCCACTTATTGCTTGATGTTGTTTTATACATCGGTAGTTGTCGGTAACCCAAAATCACTTCACTTCCATAACTTGTATGAATCGATGATAAGAAAATAAGATGAGATAAAATAAAGAAAAGTAGAGAGAAGTTAGAGAGAGAAATAAAGAGAGAAAATGGAATTGGTTGATTTACTTACAAAGTTACAAATGAGACCAACCACTCCCTTCATGGTGAGGTGTATTTATACTTAATCTAAAAGGCTTGCATGCCTTTAGTATTTCTATGGGCCTGACTCAGGATTACTTGGGCTTTTCGCCCGATATACTGACGATTCTACATATAGGAGCCAGTTACCCGTCTAGCTATTACATTGTATAATTTAAATTAATAAAACCGAGACTTAGTTATAATTAATGAACAAACTTCCTTGATCGACTCGAATCTTTATGAGGCTAACGAATCTCAACCCCCTCCCCCCGAAGTGATTCATAGGACACTACCTTTGTGAGATTAATGAGATTGCTTTTGTCGTTTAAGATCTTGCGATCTTTGTCTTTGTCAACGTTGTAGGTTTGTTCCTTCATGCTTTGCGATCTTTGATCTTTAGCCTTTGTCATTGTCTTTTGACTTTGTCTTTGCGTCTGAGATCTTTAAATCTTTATCCTTCCATCTTGATCATCTTTGCCACCTTGCGATCTTTTGTCTTGACCAACATGCTCATACTTTACATCATCTTGAAAGCTTGCTAACAATCTCCCTTGATAGACTTGATATCTTAAAGGAAGATCTTGTATATCAGAGTTTGTGCAGAAGTCTTTGTCTTTAATACTTGAGCTTTCTTGATTCTCGAATCTTGATGCTTATAGTATGTCTTTGTAGTTTGAGCATGAGCATGTGGTAATGAATCCGACTTCAGCTAGAATGAGGCATCTCCATCTCCATCTTTATATGAATCCTGAAATAAAACAGTTAGCAATAAAGCGTATGGACGAATATGGCTTTGTCATTCGTCCGGATTTAGTTAGATTAACCTCTGGTTCCGTAGGACCGTTTACAGTATAAATACGTACCTTAGTGATCAGGTAGAGTTAAAGAATCTCCTTGACAGGGTTTTCCAGCACAAAGCGTAGGATTCTTCCAGACACAATGTCCAGATTTTACCATGCTTGCTAGTATCTCATACCGAACGTCTCAAAGCAGAGCAACATGGTAGAATGAATCAGATAGTTACTACTTTCTGATTGAAGTCCGTCAATTCCTTTTACTGGAACAATTTGAATTCACATAGAATCGCACCATCGTTTCTTTCCAGTTGACACAAGTTTGATTCATATAGAATCACGTAAGTCACCTACCAAGAGCTTGTTTGATGTTGGCTCAAGCAGGATTTCCATATTCACTGTGAATACTTAAATATCACTCGGATGTTTCTGGCAAGATCACAATTACTGCGTAGGACTCTATGTTAACAACTTGTGACCCCCCCCCCCCCCCCCCCCACTTATTGATGTTTTCAACAAGTGTTTGTAATGAATGTGTCCTAATGAGATTTATTTTATTGATCTCTTGGCTCTAGACAGCGATTAGTGAGTTTAGTTTTAGTAAACGGATGGCTAGAGGAACTCAACTGCCACCGATATTCAATATTAACTAACTTCGGAATGAAGAAAGTCAATAGAAGTCGTGTGTATCTCCGTGACAAATGAGACAAGTTTCTGTTGAGAGAAACTCGAATGGCTGGGGAGGGTTGTGCATTGCATCACTGGGTCCATGATGTCGTCTTCAATATCAGAATTCATCTTTGTGAAAACCGATAGATTATGTATTGACCCGGTTTCTGCCTAAGGTGTAGGGAGGGCTTCTTTCTTTACACCCTTTATCCATACATTTCTTTTTCATTCTTCAACCCCTTCAATGCTTACCAAGACGTCATTACTAACACCTTTGTTGTATTGTTACATGTGTTACACAATCTTAGTCGGCATTTTTCCCTTAAACTCATTCATCTCCAATCATACCTAAGGACTGCTATTTCTAACTATGGAGTGTCCTTGGGTAGATCCCTCCGGTTCTGGTTGGATCATAGGACTATTTCCTAACCTTACCACCTTATGACTTCAGAATCGTCGTGAAATAAGATGTTGTAGGGTATGAGATCGTAACCATAAAACCTTTTTCCAAAGAGTATCAAGCACTTTGAGTCGATTAGATCACTTATTATTATCAAGATCACATTTTAATTACATTTCTCCCCTTATTTTAAATACTAATTCACTTAGTTTTTGAAATACCTTGTGATTAAAATTTGTCATGAAAATTCTGTGGGAAAAACTTTTATACTTAGCATGAATTATATGGAACATTAACTTGCTCCCCCTTAATTTTACATATGTTTGACACCAAATAAAATGATACCAAGTTGTAAAATGAATATAAAATTGAGGGTTTGCATTGTTGAGCACACAATTTTGAAAGATTATGAGTTGTCATTGTAGAATTCTTGAAAAATTGTGCTCAACCACCTAATCATCTTATAACATACAATCTATTGAGTAGTCATTATTATTCCAGATATGTTATTGAGACTTTTTATAATGTGTTGAATACATAAGAATTGTCATGTGATGATGTATCCAACAATCATTAAAACATTGTTTTTCGAAAAACTCCCCCTCAAACATTGACGCCCATTTAAAAAATTTTTTTGAAAAACTCTCCCTCAAACATTGACTCATTTTGAAAATGACACCAAATGTAGAAGAATTGTCTTTTTAAACTTTATGAGGGATGGAGTGTTGAACACATAATTTTGAAAGATTTTGAATTGTCTTTGAGAAATTCTTGAAAAATTGTGTTCAACATTTTGAAAAACATCATGTTAGAAGACTTCTCTTTTAACGCTAAGGATAAGTGTACTGAAACGTACACTCTCCTTTGTCGTTCGGGTCCGAGTTGCAATCTGAGAGCGATTAAAAGTCATAAAGAAATAGAAATGACATGTTTTGAAAGCATTTGAAACTTTTGCTCGAACTTCACACGCTTGTGTCAATATTAATCGACATTTCTAGGTACATAAATGTTATCGATTCCAAGAGACATGTCGAGAAGACTCTTTTTGGAAAATTTTGATTTTTTGATTTTGCATTTTATTTTGAAATTTTATATTTTTGTATTTGGTTTTATAGGTTTTATATTTTTGTATTTTGCTTTTCTAAAAAATATTTATAAGTCAATGTTTGATGAATATATCAAGCAGATTCATTTGCCAGAACCTCCAGTTCTGCTAGAGTCAAACATCTCATACGAATTCATCTGACAAGATACTGAAACCTATCTTTGGGTAAGGCTTTAGTAAACATGTCAGCTAATTGGTATTTTGTTCTGACAAAGTACAATTCAATTATACCGTTTTCAACCTGTTCCTTGATGAAGTGATATCGAGTATGGATGTGCTTGGTACGTGAGTGTTGCACGAGGTTGCATGAGATTGTTATGGATGACTGAGAGTCGCAATACAACAGTATTTTGTTGTAGTTGAAGCCATAATCCTTAAGTTGTGTCCTCATCCACATTACTTGAGCACAACTTGCAGATAACACCACGTACTCTGCCTCTGCTGATGACATTGCAGTGCAGTCCTCCTTCTTTGACATCTAGCTGACTAACTTATCACCTAGGAACTGTATTCCTCCAGAAGTACTTTTGTGAGTATCAAGACATCCGGCATGGTCGGCATCTGAAAAAGCTGTTAGTTAAAAGCCAGAATCCTTCGGATACCAGAGTTCCATATTAATGGTACCCCTTAAGTATCAAAAGATCCTTTTAACCTCCTTGAGGTGTTTTTCAGTCGGTCTTGCTTGATAACGTGCACAATAACATACTGCTTGCACTATGTCTAGTCTACTAGAAGTCAGATACATAAGTGACCCGATTTTACTATGGTAGTCAGTTTGGTCTACGAGTTTTCCACTCAAGTCTGCATCCAGTTTAGTTTAGTAGCCATTAGTGTACCAACGCTGTCACATTTATCCGTACCATGTTTTTTAAGTATTTCTAAAGCGTACTTGTCTGGTTGATAAAGATACCTCGTGGGGATTGGTGGATCTGAAGTCCTTAAAAGAATTTCATTTCCCCCAATAAGGACATCTCAAATCTACTGTGCATTAATTTTTCAAATCTTTTAGAAAATTTAAGGTTTGTAGACCCGAAAATAATGTCATCGACGTAAATCTACACAAGTAGAATGTCCTTCCCGTATCTTTCGTGAATAGAGTAGGGTCAATGGTACCTTTAGTAAAACCTTTAGACATCAGGAAATGTGAGAGTTCATCATACCAGACTCTTGGAGCTTGCTTTAATCCATATAGAGCTTTCCTTAGACGGTAAACTTTTTCTGGATGATCAGGATCAACGAACCCATCTGGTTGTGCAACATAAACCTCCTCATTTAGTAGATCATTAAGAAATTCCGTTTTCACGTCCATCTGATAGATTGGAAAAGACTTGTGTGCAGCATAAGCGATGAAAATCCAAACAGCTTCCAAGCGAGCAACTAGAGCAAATGATTTCTTGAAATCAATACCCTCTTCTTAAGCATATCCCTTAGCTACAAGTCGTGCCTTATTGCGAATTACAGTTTGATTTCCATCCTTTTTGTTCTTTCATAACCACTTTAGCTTGATTGTAGTCTTGCCAAAGGGTTTGTTAACAAGTTCCCAGACTTGTAGTCTGTTAAACTGATGAAGCTGTTCCTGCATTGCCTCTATCCATGCAGAATCGGCCATTGCCTCCTTAATGTTTTTCGGTTCAGCAGTACTCACGGTGAGCGCGAACATACACATTTCAGGATCAGTTGCAAGTTGTCGTCTTGTTTGTACTAGTTTGGATGGATCGCAACGAACTTGAGTTAATGGGTGATCTTTTGTCCATCGGTATTTGGAATCTTGTGGTTGATTAAAG
>BQNB010159091.1:0-14950 GCA_026074375.1 Tanacetum coccineum | reverse complement strand
TCACCGAGAGCCGATGATTACGAGTACCTTGAGCTGCCTTGGATGCTAGAGGACCCATACGTGGAGGCCGCTCTTCAGGCCCCACCCTCTCCAGATTACGTATTTGTCCCTGAGGAGCCAGAGCAGGCACCACCTTCGCCAGATTATGTTCCAGGGCCAGAGCATGCTGATGATGAGATTGTTGCTGAGGTTCAGCCATATGCTGAGGATGCCTCACCCACTGCTCAGTCACCTGCCTATGTCCCGGAGTCCTATCCTGAGGCAGACCTGAAGGAGGATGACGATGAGGACCCCGAGGAGGATCCTGTTGACTATCCTACTGATGGAGGATATGACGGAGACGATAAGGATGAGCAATCAAAGGAGGATGGGGATGATGATGTTGACATAGAGGCTAATGAGGAGGAGGAGGAGGAGCACCCAGCTCCTGCCGACTCTGTAGTTGTTGCTTTACCAGCTGCTGATCAGGCCCTATCTGCGGAGGAGACAGAGCCGTTCGAGACTGATGAGTCTGCGACCACACCACCACTACACCCTGCATATCATGTGACAGCTAGGATTTCTATTCCAGCTCTAGTACCTACACCAGTATGGTCTGAT
Source organism: Tanacetum coccineum (assembly GCA_026074375.1). Lineage (NCBI taxonomy): Eukaryota > Viridiplantae > Streptophyta > Magnoliopsida > Asterales > Asteraceae > Tanacetum > Tanacetum coccineum. Next base: position 14,350 of record BQNB010159091.1, on the reverse strand, counting down.
GCAGAGGTTTCCAGACTTCTCGCTATATCTACTCCACCATCATCACCACTCTCCCCATGGTCTTCACCACTACCCCAAATACCTTCTCTACCACTACCCCCGCTACTATCTCCATCACTACTACTCTCACCACCCTCACCTGTGTTATCTCCCGCACCACCTCCTAGCCCTATTCGTTCATTGGGTTATCGAGCTGCTATGATCTGACTAAAAGCTGAGGCCGCATCTACTTCCCATTCTTTACCATTACCACCACCCTTCATACTCTCCCCTACCAGATCAGATACACCATCATCAGGGATACCACCACCATTGCCCATATCAGTTCCTACTTCATCACCACCATTGCTACTACCCTCTGCTAGTCGTAGGAAGGACAAACCCGAGGTTACCTTACCACCTCAGAAGAGGTTAGGTATTGCGCTTGGTCTAAGATACGAGGTAGGAGAGAGCTCATCTATTGCTGCTAGACTGGCTGGAGGTCTTAGGGAAGACTATGGCTTTATAGCTACTATGGATAGGGAGATCAGGCATGATCCGGAGAGAGATGTTGGATATGGGATCACCGACTTGTGGGACGAGATAGTTAAGACCCTGCAGGGGGCACCAGTTAGTACTGACACGGAGTTGGGTCGACATATGACAGCATTTGAGACTAGGGTTAGGCAAGACACAGAACGAGGTTAGAGGATGAGCAGAGTCAGAGACAGCTATTGGCTAGTCGACTCAATATATTGTTTAGAGACAGACGAGCACATGCATACACGTCATGTGATGGAGACAGAGGCTAGATTATCCCGAGAGGCTTGGAGGCGATCGATGGATGCCAGTGATCTTGCCCGCGGAGAGGTTATGTCACTGCGCACTACCGTACTGGGTCAGATGTCAGAGATTAGAGAGTTGCATGTTGCTGACCGCAGGAGACAGGCTGTGACTTCAGAGATGCTGAAGGCAGACCATAGGAGATCTGCAGAGATGAGAGAGTTAAGGACAGCAGCAGCTTATACAGACATTGACAGTGATGCAGTCATTACAAGGACATGTGACCACACTACAGGGACAGGTGACAGCACTACAGGGACATGTTACTATACTACACGGACAACAGGGACCCGCTGGAGGTCCTGCATAGCCAGAGCTGCCAAAGGAGGCTGATAGCAGTTCATAGATTAGATCATGTTATGGCTAGTCATTTTGTATATAGCCTACTAAGTATTACAGGTTCAATCCCGGCTAGTAAGGCTTTAGGTTGTTATGTTATTTTGTAACCTAATCATTATGATCATTTTGTATCTGAACCATTCATGTATGTTTTTCAATTTATATATGGAATGGTTGTATTATGTCACGTCTATGAATGAATGTCGATTTAGCTTATCCATTGTTAATATTCAATTAAGTTGTATATTTCACTGTGTGTTATGATCTCATTTTTACTTATTATGTATATGTCATGTCATGGTTATGATTTTATGAAATCTAACGGGTATTATATTTTCTTGTGATTTGAAGAAAATGGCACCAAAGAAAAGGACCACGAGGTTAAACCTAGAAACAACAACCACAGCCCCCGTCACCACATCAGTCACTAATGCCCAGCTGAAGGCAATGATTGACCAAGGCGTTACTGCCGCTTTGGCAGCACGCGATGCTGACAGAAATACGAATGGCGATGATAGATATATTTCAGGAACGGGTGTTAGAAGGACAGAACAAACTGCCCGCGAATGTACTTAAACTGACTTTCTCAAATGTCAACCATTAAACTTCAAAGGCAAAGGAGGAGTTGCCGGTCTATCTCAATGGTTTGAAAGAATGGAGTCTGTTTTCCACATCAGTAATTGTACAGTTGAGAATTAAGTCAAGTTTGCTACTTGCACTCTCCATTCAGTTTCTTTAACATGGTGGAACACTCATGTCAAGACAGTTGGTCATGATGCGGCATTGTATGCCTTGGAAAACACTCATCAAAATGATGAACCTGACAAATACTGTCCTTGAAATGAGATCAAGAAACTGGATAATAGAGTTTTGATATAGGTGAAGGGTACCGATGACAAGTTATACCCAACGCTTTTAGGAATTGGCTTTGTTGTGTGGGAGGATGTTTTTTGAAGAATCTGATAAAATTGAAAAATATGTCGGTGGCCTTCCCGGCATGATTTATGGGAGTGTAGTGGCGTCTAAACCAAAGACAATGCAAGATGCAGTTGAAACTGCAACCGAGCTAATGGATAAGAAAATCGTAACATTGGTAAACGCAGACTAAAGAGTAAAAGGAATTTGGGACACCTCAAGGAACACTGAACAACTAACTTCAGTACAAGAGGTGAACCTGGGTTGGGCCTACACTCATGGACTGGTGAAAGAAGCCATACGGGGAATCTAAAAACCATCATGCGCTAAATGCGATTATCACCATGTGGGTCCATGTGTCTACAATAATGCCACAATTGAACAATGTTAGCCCATTTTTGACTGTGATGTAGGAGTTCGGTAAATGCCTACAATGCTAACAAACTGAGGCCGGTACTGGGTCGGGTCAGAGACATACTTGTTTTGAGTGTGGAGACACAAGGTCATTTCAAGAGGGAGTGTACAAAGCTAAACGAACCAACCACTATCGTGGCTAACCAAGGTGGCATGGCAAATGCTCAGCGAAGGTGTATGCGGTAAGGCCGTGCAGGGATGACCCAGACTAAATAATGTCGTGAGGCGTACGTTCCTTCATAAATAACGCTATGATTTCTATCTTATTGGATACTAGTGCCGATAGAAGCTTTTGTGTCTACTTGCATTTAGACTCCTAAATTGATATCACGCCATCTACCTTAGAGAAATATTTTGGACGTTTGATTAGAGAAGGAGAATTTAATTTGGTATTGAACATATCCTTAGGGGTGGGGGCTTGTACATTAAATTTAATGAAACCACCCATTCAAATAGACTTAATGACTGTAGAACTTGGTAGTTTTATCGCCTATAATTGGTTTGGATTGGTTGACGAAGTACAAGGATCCTGGTTGTGCGGAGAAGATTTTCGCATCCCCTGGGGAAAGAAACTCTAATCGTTATGCGGGTGATGGGAGTAAACGGGGGAACGAGAATCGATTGAAATCATCTCGTGCACAAAACTCAGAAATATTTTCTTAAAGGAATGTCAAGTCTTTTTGGCAACAAATGTTACCACGAAGAAGGAGGAAGAAAAGTAATGGAGAAAGCGTCTTGAGGATGTACCCATTGTTCGAGATTTTATCGAAGTATTTCCTGAAAGGACTTGTCAGGGTTTCCTCCCACTCGAACAAAGTGGAGTTTCATATTGAATTGGTACCTGGTGCTATACTGTAGCAAGGGCACCTTATCGATTAGCGCCATCTGAAATGAAAGAGTTGTCGGAGCAACTGAAAGAACTGTCCGACAAAGGCTTTATAAGACCCAGTTCCTCACCCTGGGGAGCTCCGGTCTTGTTTGTCATGAAGATGACGGATCATTAAGGATGTGACATTGATTACGGGAATTGATTAACCTAACGATGAAGAACGTATCCAATCCCAAGAATTGGTTGATTTATTTGATCAGCTCTCAAGAGTCGAGTGTCTATCGAAGATCGAACTTTGGTCGGGTTATCACCTACTGAGGGTTCGAGAAGATGACATTATGAAGACCGATTTTTGAACCCGTTACGGCATTTTGAATTTTAAGTTATGCCTTTTGGTTGACAAATGCTCTGCCGAATTCTGAACATTATGATCTTGGTGTGCAAACCATTATTGGATAAATTCGTAATATGTCTTCTATTGATGATATTTCTGATATATTCGGAAAGAAAAGCAAGAACTCGAAGTAAGCACCTTAAGTTTATCTTGAGTGCTTAAGAAAAAGTAGTTGTATGCCAATTTTTACAAGTTGTGAATTTTGGATTCCTAAAGTACAGTTCCTCGGTCACGTGATTGACAGCCAGGGTATTCACGTGGACCCTCCAAGATCGAATCCATTAAAGATTGGGCATCTCCTAAGTCACCAACGGAGATTCGTCATTTTTTAGGTCTTGCTGGTATTATAGAAGATTAGCGAAGGTTTTTCGAAGATTGCCAAACCATGGACCATAGCTCACTCAAAAGAAGGTCAAGTTTGAGTGGCGGTGACAAACAAAGATAACAGTGTTTTTTCACCCCAATTGTGAAGCAGGAAGTTGTGTAGTGCTCCAACTTATGTGCTTTACTAGATAGGAAGCGAAGATTTTATCGTATATTGATGCTTCTGATCAAAGGATTGGGCGTTGTGTTGATGCAAGGAGATAAGGTGATTACTTATGCATCAAGACAGCTGAAGATTCTGTGAATAACTATAGCAACTCGTGTTTTAGAATTGGAGCAGTAAGTGTTTGCCTCTAAAGATTTGGAGGCCACTATCTGTATGGAACCATGTGTTACGGTGTTCATGATCCATAAGAGGTTACAACACATTCTTGATCAAGAAGGAAACTTAAACATGAGGACAACGCGAATGGTTAGTGTTGCTCAGTGATTACGATTGCGAATATTCGTTATATCCGGGCGAAAAGCAATTTCTTTGCTTGGATGCTTTGAGCAGGAAAGAACGAGAACCACCATAAGGGGTCTCGTGCCCTTAGTCATGACTATGGGTGTTATTGGGTCGGGTTATGGGGTCATGTCGGGTGCGGTTTTTAAAAAACTACCCGCAACCGACCCGATTAAGGCATCCATGGTTTTCAAGGTTCGGGTACTTATAGGATCGGGTCTTATCGGGTCGGGTGGTTCGGGTTATCAGGTTATACAACAATTTTTTAAAGCTTTGTTTAGCTGTGAGTCACAACCATGGTTGGCTATGCTACATCTAAGCTTCACAACTGTTGGTGTAGTTGCGGTTCCCTTAACGTTCCTGGTGATAACTTTGTGAACCTTAACCAATGATGGTTTCTGTATGATTACAACAAGAAATTGTTTAGAAATCACCAAGGCAACATATAACAAACGAGAACTTGACACAAGAACTACACGTATGTACATTTGTAAATGAATTTGTATGTTTAAAAGTGGGCATTACTTACATTTTAGTACAAGCACCATGAGGGCAATAATCTTGCTCGATAATAATAGGGACCTTCACTCTATCCATGGTAAGATCTTCAAAATGCATATCGGCTATTGAGATGCAATCATCACCGGTTCTTATTATTGAGTTCTTGATTGTGATGTGCTTAGCCCACCCAAGATGAATTCCATCCATGTTGGGACTTTTTGCGGGTGCTAAAATGTGGAAGTTGTTGAATACTACATGTGTGCATGACATAACGTTAACGTGGAAATTCTTGTCGTCCTTCGATGTTATTCCCGTGATCAAAGAATTTTGGATAAAGTTGAAGCTAATATTATGTGTCATGCAAACATATAAATTATAAGCGCGCTCAATCCATAAATTAAAATAAGTTTATAGAGTTGCATATAGTCAGGATCATATAATAACCTTAAATACTGCACGATTGCAATATTTACACATATACCAGTGTCGTTTTTCTATGTTTGAGGTTTTTAATGATCCTAACTCTATATATGTTATATGAATACACAAACATACAGAAGGCCACATGTTGTTTTCTTGTGAGCAGTTTTCTTAGGATTGTTCGAAGGCCATGCCATTGCTCCTCCGAGACCATCTAAGGGAAAGTAGTAACTTAAAGGCATTGGGCTTTTAAAAAAGTGTAACTTAAAAAATAGAAATTTCATTTTTAGGTCTTTTGGGTTGAAACGATAACCCGATAGCAAATTTTTTAACCCGAACCGACCGATAACACTATCGGGTTGTGGTCAAACCAAAACAGATAAGAATTTTCAAACCCGATAAGGCTTCATGGGTTTGGGTTCGGGTCGGGTTTAACACGAACATACTGACAAATTGTCATGTCTATAGGTTGAATTCTCCCAATCAAATTTTGGATGCTCACAAATAAAGCACGGAAACCAGAGAATATCAAGAACATAATGATGTTGGGAGGCATGTTGGTTGTAATTATAAGGATCCAGAGATGCTTAGAATAGAAAAGTTAGGAACCTAGCGCGGGATGGAACTCTATGTTAACGGCAGGAGTTGGTTGCCCATTCTATGGTGATTTGAGGACTGTGCTCATGCACGTGTCCACAAGTCAAAATAATTTATTCATTGGGTTCTGACAAAATGTATCCAAATATAAAGAAGCTATATTGGTGGCCTATGTGAAAAGCCGGGGGGGGACATGCCACCTATGTTAAGCAAATGTTTGACTTGCGCTAAGGTCAAGTATATGAACATCAGCGTCATCGGGGTTTGTTGGTTACAGCCCGATATTCACTCTATGGAAGTGGACAATATCACCATGGATTTTGTCACGAAGCTTCCTAAGTCATCGCAAGCACGACACTATTTGGGTGTTATTGATCGACTTCATTAAGTCTGTAATCTTTGTACCGATGAGAAAGACTGATCCGATGGATAAACTTGCAAGAATATACCAAAGGAGGTTGTCACGGGATGGGATTACCTTCTTTCAATTATTTGTAATCGTGACCCTAGGTTCACATCAAATTTCTGGAGGTCACTTCAGAATGCTTTGGGTACTAGTCTGGATATGAGTACTGTGTACCATCCATAAACAGGTGGGCAAAGCGAGAGGACTATTCAAACTCTCGAGGATATGTTGCGTGCTTGTGCAATCGACTTTGGAAAGGGTTGGGTTAACCATTTGCCATTAGTCGAGTTCTCATATAACAATAGCTATCACGCTAGCATCAAGGCAGCCACCATTTTGAAGCACTTTACGGTCGAAGTGACGTTCACCCGTTTGTTGGGCCCAGGAGTTAGAGTGTTCACTCACTGGTCAGAAATAGTGCAATGAAAACAAACTGAGTAAGATATTCAAATTCAAGCAGAGAATGATATGTGCTCGTGATTGACAAAAGAGTTACGCGGATCTAAAGCGTAAGCCAATGGAGTTTCAAGTTGGGGATAAAGTTATGCTTAAAATTTCTCCTTGGAAAGGGGTCGTACGTTTTGGAAAATAGGGGAAGTTGAACCCTAGGTACGTTGGACCATTCAAGGTGTTGGATAAGTAGGCTTGGATCGATTGAATTCAAGGTTGAGCTATCACATTGATCGAGAAGGATTCTCATATGTTCCATGTAATCCAATTGAAATGTGCATATGCCGACGAACCATTAGCCGTTCCGTTGGATGGACTTCACTTTGATGACAAGCTTCAATTTGTCGAGGAGACGGTAGAAATCATGGACCGTGAAGTTAAACGGTTGAAGCAAAGCCGCATTCCGCTATTCAAGGTTCGATGGAACTCCAGGAGAGGTCCTGAGTTCACATGGGAACGCGAGGATCAATTTCGGAAGAAATACCCACATCTCTTTACAAAGACCGCACCATCGTCAAGTGCCGCATCTTAGGCCTTGAGGACAAGGCTGACTTAACGGGGGGAGAATATAACACCCCGTGTTTTAGGGTCATCTGCGACGTCAATAAATTCACTATGTAGTTTTAGTATTGTACGCGTTTGCTTTTAATCGTAATCGTTAAGTTAAATCGCGTAAGCTAAAAATTATCGTTCAATGTAAACGGCCATCAAACAATTAAATGTTAACTTCAAGCAAGTGTTAAGTAATTATTTTGAGGATAATTATTAACTTTGTTCGTTTTATTTTATTGGTTACGTAAATTGGTTACGTTTCGCGATAAAATTACGTTTAGGCATACCCGGAACCACCACAATAAATCTTCGCTTCAACAAATGCCTATTATTATTTCCAATGATCAATTTTTTTTATAAACTTTACCCATGGTTGCTAAATGGGATGCCCCATATACAAGAAATAAGCCAAGGTTTATAAAGTCTCAAGTATTACACATTATATTTACTTACATCTTTATATTTAACTACAACTTATTAATAACAAGTATACTTTCAATTCTTTCATTTTTATACAAGGTAAATAGCTAGTAAATATCTTCCACCTCTTCATGGGATAATGTCCATATAGGGGAACATAAGAACACATTCATTAACTAAAAGAACCATGTACATGTACATGGTTGAAAGACCAACTTGTGACTAGTGGTTTGACCCATAGTTATCCCATGTTCATGCTTTCTTGCCGTCCCCCCCCCCCTCCTTTGAAAGTCTTAAGTCTTTTGATTTCCATTCTTTGAATACCCTTTTTTTATATTCATTACATGCATAAAAGTGATAAATCACACAATACATTACACTTACAAAAATCAACTTTTCATTCTCCCTTTTGCTGTAGAAGCACACGGATCAAACCACCAGTTCACACAATCAATTCACAAAGAATTTTTAAACCACATTTACATTCATCCTACAATATATATAAGTTGTCATAGGTATTTACTAGCGATTGTTAAGCCATTACAAGGGTTAAAGCAAGGAAGGAAAGCTAGGGGTTTTCTGGGAAAATTTACGTTTTTCACCCTTTGTTTTCAAGCAAGGATTTAAATCACAAGGGTGTGATTTGTTCTCCATTTACAACTACATTCATAATAAGTGTTATCTAAAACCATAACATTTTCATATTTGATTTTATGTGTATTTTAGTTCTCATATAGCAAAATCACCATTAGGTTGCTTTTTAAACATGTAAGAATTTTTTATTGTGACTATGGTTTTTGTACACTTTTTATTGTCAATGTTGTTGGTTTTTCATGTTTAAAATGGATATAGAAGTGTTTATACCCATGTGGTTTATGTATTAAAAAGTGTATATACAAATAGGGTTTTTAAGTTTACTTAATAAGTTAAAAGTAAAAAGTGTTGTAAATGACTTGTAATCTTGTTGTATCGACTAATGTGGACAAAATTTGGACATTGGACATTATTGATGTTTGACATAGGGTAAAAAGAGTTGGGGAAGGAATTGTGGTAATTTACATAGGTTGAAAAAGTTTAAAAAAACAAAATATATAAACAAGTATACACTTGTTTCAAATGGGGCTGTTTTGGTTTTTTTTTTCCCTTGTATGGTGAAACAGCCATCACATTTTATGTTTGATAAGTATATTACAACCTACTTGACGATTCCCAAATATGTAAAGAACTCGAAAAAAACCGCTTTATTACGCAAAAGATACGACCAAATATACGTTTTAAATTAATCCCGGATTTATAAAATAATTTTATAAAAGCAAGTTTTAAACTCCTTCTAAAATATAAGTTTAGTCATTTTTTATAGTTACACATATTTTAGGATTCCAAATGATAAGGAAATCGTAATTTTTCAATCAGTAAGAAGGAGTATGAATTTCGAGAGTTTATGATAATATAATATTTAATAAAAAGTTTCTGTTCATAAAAGACTTTTTTTTTGGAAAACCTCATAAATAAGTAGAAACTTTATAATCGAGAACGTATAGAAACAATTGCTAAAAAAACGGAGCTATAACGAATAAGATACGCCATTTACGGGTTTTACGATAACTAAAACTATAAAAATAACTTTATAACTGGTGTGACCAGTAAAAATTACTGTTCACCAGAGGACACGAAATACAAAAATGTCATATTTTGATACGTCGTCTTAATACGAAAGCATGGACATAAGAAACGCGAGAAACGGACTTGAAACGATTAAAGGTTATGACATTTTTACTAAAGGTATATAATTATAAACGTTTTAACTTATTAAACACAATTTTTCCAAAACAATTAGATGGTGATTAGCTATATAGAATTATATATGGTAGTAGTTACCCAATGTGATTAGTACTTATACGACCTATATTGGATTAGGTTGCACTCGATCATTACCGTGACGCATTTTCTGTGATACACTTGATATTCGCTCACTCAAGGTGAGTTCATAGCCCCACGTTTTACATGATTTGTTTTACAAGTTTTTGGGGTGAGAAACATGCAATGTTTTATAATTGGACACAAGTGGTTAAGTTTTATATTATGATTACGTGTTGCCTAAGTAGCGATAACCCTAGTTGAGCCCATTATCATGAACTGTCAGTTACTGGATTGTGAGCGCGAATGTTATGAATAGATCTATTGGGATTGACATCCCCGTTCGGGTGATTAGCTATCACTGGGCAAACGAACGTATACCATGTCGAACATAGGATGTTGCGGGTTAGAACATCATCACGGGCAATGTAGGCCATTTATATGGTATTCATTTATGTCGAGCTTCAGTGTCATGAGCTTAGGGCAATGTAATTACATTTATATGATGTCTGCATCTGTTGCATTATCATACACTTGGGAAATCTTGTGGTCCTACAATATATGATTTATCAAACCTATGAATTCACCAACATTATTGTTGACGTTTTAAAGCAATGTTTTTCAGTATATTAGTAAGCAAAAGGTGCCAAGGATACATTGGTGATTTTGTTTGGGATGTCATGCTAAAGATATGGTTGCATTATGTTTTGGGAAACTCATGTGTTGTGAACCAATATCTTTGTAATAATAACAAGGAACAAGTTAAAGCTTCAGGCTATTTGTATCAAATATTTGTTAAATCCAATGTATCAGTTTTAAAATGACTTTTTGGTCGTTCTATATATATCTTGTGTTATTGATCTGAGAAGTAACACGCCCCGGACCCTTATTCTGCTGCGACCCAATTTGGGAGTGTTACAGATTGGTATCAGAGCCAAGGTTATAGAGAATCAGGTCAAATGTTTTTGCTGGACTATAACCGTTTTCAAACATCGAATTCATACAAAGGGGTTTTACACGGGACATACATATGTGCATACATTCATGCATACACTACTTGTTGCATTAGTTGGTTGGACTAGATGCATTCATAATTGATATACATGTTATGATATAAATGTATATTACTATAAGAGTCTTATATTAAATACTAATATAAGCTATTTTGAATTTTCAGATTCAGTCATGTCATATTCAGATGAATCGGGGGTTACATACACGGAGGCTTTCAGCCTATTTAAGGGTTTATCAGACATAAGATCATCGAGAGCCGATGATTACGAGTACCTTGAGCTGCCTTGGATGCCAAAGGACCCATACATGGAGGCCGCTCTTCAGGCCCTACCCTCTCCATATTACGTGCCTGGCCCTGAGGAGCTAGAGTAGGCACCACCTTTTCTAGATTATGTTCCAGGCCCAGAGCATGCTGATGATGATATTGTTGCTAAGGATCAGCCATATGCTGGGATGCCTCACCCACTGCTCAGTCACCTGACTATGTCCCGGATTCCGATCCTGAGGCGGACCCGAAGGAGGATGACAATGAGTACCCCGAGGATGATCCTGTCGATTATCCTGCTGATGGAGGAGATGACGGAGACGATGAGGATGAGCCATCAGAGGAGGATGAGGAGGATGATGTTGACATAAAGGCTGATGAGGATGAGGAGAGGGAGGAGCACCCAGCTCCTTCCGACTCTGTAGTTGTTGCTTTACCAGCTACTAATCAGGCCCCATCTGCGGAGGAGACAAACCCGTTCGAGACTGATGAGTCTGCGGCCACACCACCACCACACCTTGCATATCGTGTGACATCTAGGATTTCTATTCCAGCTCCAGTACCTACGCCAGTATGGTCTGATGCAGAGGTTGCCAGACTTCTCGCTATATCTACTCCACCATCATCACCGCTCTCCCCATGGTCTTAACCACTTTCCTAGATACCTTCTCTATCACTACCACTATCACCACCCTCACCTGTGTTATCTCTAACACCACCTCCTAGCCCCATTCGTTCATTGGGCTATCGAGCTGCTATGATCCAGATGAGAGCTAAGGCCGTATCTACTTCCCATTCTCTACCATTACCACCACCCTTCATACTCTCCCCCACCAGACTAGATGCACCATCATTAGGGATACCACCACCCTTGCCCATATCAGTTCTTACTTTATCACCACCATTGCTACTACCCTTTGCTAGTCGTAGGGAGGACAGACCTGAGGTTACCTTACCACCTTGGAAGAGGTTAGGTATCGCTCTTGGTCCAGGATACGAGGTAGGAGAGAGCTCATCTGCTGCTGCTGCTAGACCGGCTAGAGGTCTTAGGGCAGACTACGGTTTTGTTACCACTATAGATAGGGAGATCAGGCATGATCCGAAGAGAGAGGTTGGATATAGGATCACCGACTCATGGGATGAGATAGTTGAGACCCTGCAGGGGGCATCAGTTAGTACTGACACAGAGTTGGGTCGACATATGACAACATTTGAGACTAGGGTTAGGCAAGACATGGATGATATTTATACGAGGTTAGACGATGAGCAGAGTCAGAGACAGCTATTGGCTGGTCAGCTCAATATGTTGTTTAGAGACAAACGAGCACATACATATACACGTCATCAGATGGAGACAGAGGCTAGATTGTCCCGAGAGGCTTGGAGGTGATCGATGGATGCGAGTGATCTTGCCCGTGGAGAGGTTATGTCACTGCGTACTACTGTACCAGGTCAGATGTCAGAGATTAGAGAGTTGCATGCTGCTGATCATAGGAGACAGGCTATGACTTTAGAGATGCTGAGGGCAGACCATAGGAGATCTGCAGAGATAAGAGAGTTAAGGACAGCTGATCGTACCCGACAGCAGCAGCTTATACAGATGTTGACAGTGATGTAGTCATTACAGGGACAGTGAACACATTACAAGGACAGGTGACCACATTACAGGGATAGGTTACAACACTACAAGGACAGGTTACCATACTACAGGGATAGCAGGGACAAGTTGGAGGTCCTGCACAGCCAGAGCTGCCAGAGGAGGCTGGTAGCAGTTCATAGATTAGATCATGTTATGGCTAGTCATTTTGTATATAGCCTACTAAGTATTACGTGTTTAAATCCCGGCTAGTAAGGCTTTAGGTTGTTATGTTTATTTTGTAACCTAATCGTTATGATCATTTTGTATCTGAACCATTCATGTATGTTTTCCAATTTATATATGGAATGGTTGTATTATGTCATGTCTGAAATCGAATTTGTTTATGAATGAATGTCGATTTGGTTATATCATTGTTTATTACAATTCAGTTGTATATTTCACTGTGCGATGTGATCTCACTTTATTTATCATCAAATATATGTCATGTCATGGTTATGATTTTATGAAATCTAACGGGAGTTGTATTTTCTTGTGATTGAAGAAAATGGCACCAAAACGAGCCACAAGGTCAACACTGGTCACAACAACCTCAGCCCCAATAGCAACCACCACCACATCAGTCACTAATGCCCAACTTCACGCAATGATTGACCAAGATGTCACTGCCGCTTTGGCAGCACGTGATACAAGATGGCGATGACAGCCACACTTCGGGAACGGGTGGCAAAAGGACTGAACGCATTGTTCGAGAATGCACTTACCAAGATTTTATGAAGTGCAAACCTCTATATTTCAAAGGCACTGAGGGAGTTGTTGAATTAACTCAATGGCTCAAAAGGATGGAGACTGTTTTGCACATAAGCAACTGCTCTATGGAAAATCAGATTAAGTTTTCCACTTGTACTCTTCTAGCAGGTGCTCTAACATGGTGGAATTCCCATGTTTTGACTGTCAGTCATGATGGTGCATATGCAATGACATGGGCTGATCTGAGAAAGAAAATGACTGACAAGTACTGTCTATGGAACGAGATGAAAAAGCTCGAGGCTGAATTGTGGAATTTGAAAGTGAAGGGTACTGATGTGATAGGGTACAACCAACATTTCCAGGAACTATCACTGCTGTATGTTAGGATGTTTCCCGAGGAGTCTGACAAGATTGAAAGGTACATTGGCGGATTACCCGACATGATCCATGGAAATATTGTAGCATCAAAGCCGAAAACCATGCAAGAGGCTGTTGAAATAACCACTGAATTAATGGATAAGAAAGTCAGCACCATTGCTGAAAGATAGGCTGAGAACAAAAGGAAGTTTGAAAACACTGTAGGATCGTTTAAATCATAACACAGGTGATGATTCGAGTAGTTTAGCTAGTTTCTAGAGAGAGAAACACTAGAGAGAATATTCTAGAGAGAGAAAATGTGTTTCTTATGAAAAGAGTAAATGATGACTAGCTTGTCTCTTCCAAAGTAGGAAGAGGCTATATATAGTACTTACAATATACCGGGAATTCGTACCCGACTTAAAACCAAAAAACGTACTATTAACTATTAAACTACGAGCTATAATAAACAGTAAAATACACGGGGTGACCAAGTCTTTTTCTAATATCTAACAATCTCCCCCTAAGGGAGGTCACTCTTGAAAATACCAAACTTAAGCTCTTACAGCTTGCAGTCTCTTGATTCTTCATGTTACATCTAGTGCATTGTTGTAGTGATCTT
>BQNB010159090.1:0-14950 GCA_026074375.1 Tanacetum coccineum | reverse complement strand
AGCCTGAATTAAAATACTTCCGAATATTTAGATCCTTATGTTATCCTACCAATGACTACGATGATCTTGGTAAGCTGAAGGCGAAAGCAGATATAGGTATCTTTGTTGGATATGCACCCACCAAGAAGGCATACAGAATCTTCAACAAGAGAACTCGTAAGATACAAGAAACTGTTCATGTTACCTTTGACGAGCTTTCTGAAGGGATGACGTCTGATCAACACAGTTCAGGCCTCGCACCTCAATGACAAATGACTTCTGTACAAAGCAGTACAGGACTCGAGCCTAATCCTATGGCTCCTGTGCACAATGGTGCAGGACCCGAGATTTCCGCTTTACAGTCAGGACGCACTCGTTCTGAGCTAGTAAATGACCCTACAACACCTAGTGTCCCTCCCTCAGCGAAACAGTTAGACGAACTGTTCCAACCGTTGTTTGATGATGATGAGGAATTTCCACCGGCTGTTCCGAAAACCCCGGTTCGTGTTAATGCTGCCCAGGCACCCGAGATTGCCACTGGTTCACCTTCTACAACGATTATTTCAGAAGATGCTCCTGCAGCTATTTCCAGTTCTTCAGAATCACAAACATCACCTCCAGACACTAGTGTTACAAGCATAGAGACACCGCTTGATACATCTGACAGTGCTGAATTTGAACCCTATTTCGCTCCTGAACCCGATTCAGCAGTATCCTCTTCCAGCACAGTCAATGTAGATGTTACTCTTAACTCACCAATACCTCATGTGCAAAAGTGGACTAAGGATCATTCGTTAGAGAACATAATTGGCAACTTAGATCGACCTGTTTCTACCAGAAAACAACTAGAAACTGATGCTATGTGGTGCTTCTTCAATGAGTTTCTCACACATGTCGAACCGAAGAACTACAAACAAGCCTTAGAGCATTCATGCTGGATTGAGGCTATGCAAGAAGAAATTCATGAGTTCGAAAGACTAAATGTTTGGGAACTAGTACCATCTCCACTAAATATTTTAATCATCCCGCTGAAATGGATTTTCAAAATCAAGTTGGATGAATATGGAGAAGTGTTGAAGAACAAAGCTCGGTTAGTTGCAAAAGGTTATCGTCAAGAAGCAGGAATTGATTTTGAGGAATCCTTTGCACTAGTTGCTCGACTCGAAGCTATCTAACTCTTCATTGCGAATGCAGCAAATCAGAACACGATCATATTTCAGATGGATGTAAAAACCGCCTTTCTGAATAGCTAATTGAATGAAGTAGTCTATGTGAGTCAACTTGAAGGATTTCTCGATCCAGAGCATCCTACTCATGTGTACCGGCTGAAGAAAGCCCTTTATGGGCTAAAGCAAGCTCCACGTGCGTGGTATGACAAGTTGTCCAAGTTTCTTATCTCAACAGGATTTTTGAAAGGCGTGGTCGATCCAACTCTCTTCACCAGGAAAACAGGCAAACACATTTTACTTGTGCAGATATATGTTGATGATATTATCTTTTCCTCCACTAACCCTAAGTCCTGCCAACTTTTTGCCCACGAAATGAATTTAACTTTTCAAATGTCAATGATGGGACAAATGTCTTTCTTTCTAGGATTACAAGTTTCATAAAATCCCAGAGGCATCTTTATCAACCAGTCAAAATTTGCTCTTAAAATATTAAAGAAATATGGTTTTGACACTAGCACCTCAATTGACAATCCTATGGCGGAGCGTCCGAAACTTGATGAAGATAGGGGAGGAAAATTCATTGATCCTACACGTTATCGTGGCATAGTCGGCTCCCTTATGTATCTAAGTACTAGTAGACCTGATATTGTATTTGCTGTCTGTATGTGTGCCCGGTATCAGGCAAAGCCTACCGACAAGCACCTTTAAGCTATTAAACGGATATTTCGATATCTCAAAGGAACCATTCACATGGGTCTGTGGTATCCAAAGGACTCCGATTTTGGCTAAAAGCCTTTGCAGATACTGATTATGCAGGTTGTCAAGACACCAGGAGAAGTACGTCTGGATCCGCTCAATTTCTCAGAGATCTACTTGTAAGCTGGTCTTCGAAGAAGCAAAAGAGTACTGCTATCTCCACCACAGAGGCAGAATACATCACTTTGTCTGGATGTTGCGCTCAAGTCCTCTGGATGCGATCACAACTATCGGACTATGGCTTTAACTTTAACAACATTCCTCTATATTGTGACAATCAAAGTGCTATTGCGTTATGCTGTAACAGTGTTCAACACTCAAGATCTAAGCACATTGATATCCGTTATCACTTCATCAAAGAGCAAGTTGAACGAAAATTGTTGAATTGTACTTTGTAGAAACCAAATATCACCTGGCAGACATTTTCATGAAGGCCTTACCAAGGGAACACTTCGATACGATACTCCCACTGCTAGGAGTAAAACAAATGTCTCCAGAAACTCTAAAGGAACTACAAGAGTCCGAAAATAAGTAACAAGGTTCTCGCATTGTATACTTTGTATATTAGTATATATATCAAAAAAAAAACTAGTCTAGATAGCTTACAGTTATTTCAGACTGTAACCCGGTCTCAACCTAAGATCTGATGTACGTTTCAGTGCATTATTTCTTTAACAAACGAGAAGTCATCTCTAACACCGAACAATTTTTCTCATAAACAACTTGTTTTATCAAACATGTTCGGAGTTACCATTCAGACATTGACCAAAACTCTTTCTAACATACACGGGTCATTGTTTGAGGGGGAGAATCAGTTTTACAAACAGTTTTGCAGGTTAGTTAGATGCACTATTGCTGATTCTATTGCTGAAAGATTGAAATGAGCCACAACCTACGTCTCTGTATATTTTAGGTCTTGTTTCAATATTCACTTGATATTTTGTGCTTAATTCGCTCACCTCCATGATTGAGGGGGAGCTTGAATCCTTTTAAGTCCATTATAGATCAAAACCATACAAAAGTTTGAATACTTTTGATCAGGGGAGAAAATGTGACTTAAAATATGAACTGATAACTAATGATTTGATTGATTCAAAATGCTAAATCCTATCCTTGCATGTGCAAAACATCTTTCGATTTCGATGCACACTTGGGTAGGGGGCGTGGTGAGTAAAAGTGTTAATTATTAAAAAATGTCAAGGTACCAAACCTTTATAGTTATTACTCAAGTATCTTGATAATTCACAAAGAATCTTTTGTTTCATGATTGGGAAAGTGATCTTAAGGGAATGCGGAGGAATGAATGTTGTCCTCCAGGGTCTTCGTAGATTACTCAAATACTAGTTTTCAGACAGTATCCACTAGTTGAGAATGATCGTCTTACAAAATACTTGTATGAGTTTGCATGGAGACAGGAGGCACTTCATTATCTTTTCGAGATATCTTTCAATAACATTTTCAGATCATTCTGATTTAAACTTTAGTTGTGTCCTAAATAATTTTTCACAAACCTCGAATGTTTTCTTCAAATCATTCTTTTTGCAATTAGCCTTCTTCGGTATTATGAACATGAATTATACGGTATAGTCAGCAGATAGTAACTGTACTGACTCACTCTTTACCATTCTATTAGTAGAAATACTCATAGTGTGTAAGTCTACGGACATCTGGTTTAGAGAACAGCAAGCATACGGGAATCTGGTACTTCGGTATTGGAGGACTTAAAGGCTTTGAGCTGGAAAACCTGTCAAGAAGGTTCTTTATTGAATCTATCTGATCACAGGTGCAGTATTCGTACTGTATGGTAATCGACTCACCATGTTTCTAAAACAAAGAGTTGACTACTCCAGAGCAAACGGCTACTGGTAAAGAGATATCAAATCCGTTCCTAGCTGATAGTTTGCTAAAAACTATAAGGTTATCATTGCACCTTGTAATTGCAACAAAGCATTGACTAGTCCATAGCAAACGGCTCATGGTAAAGACATATCAAATCCGTTGATAGCTGATAGTTTGCTAAAAACTATATTGTTCATACTCAAAGAATCCGTTGAAAGACACATGCTCACACTCCAAGATTTGAAGAAATCAAGAAAGCTGAGTTTACAAAGCTTCCGCACCTCTGAATCAATGTCTTCTTCAAATGTTAAAGTCATGAAGTCTAGAAGAAGAAAGATCACAAAAGCTTTCAGGATTACAACAAATATGAGCATGTCGGACCACAGTTCAGCAAATGGCAAAATGAAGAAAAGATCACAAGTAATTCAAGTTCTAGAGATCAAGATCAAGTTATCAAAACAAGTAATTCAAGTTCTAGAGATCAAGATCAAGTTATCAAAACAAGTAATTCAAGTTCTAAAGATCAAGATCAAGTTTCAAAGATTGGATTACTACTGAAGCACAAATACATCAAGTGAAGAACCCCAAAAGACTACGAGCTGAAGACACTGGCAGTATATGCTAGAATTCAAATAATTAGCGCTGCTGGATTCGAGGGAAAAGAATTGAAATCTACAATTAAGATGTGCATATCTCGAGCGACCTCTCCTAGGGGGAGATTGTTAGAAACAAAGAATTGAAGTCTAACAAAGAAGTTTCGGTCACTCGAAGTTAGACGACGTTTGATAGCTCGTTAGTTAATGTATTGTAATGTAAACGGGCCGTTGAGCAAAAAGTCCGCAAAAGGCCCACAAAAGCCTACATAGGCCGGCCCCCCTTAGAGTATTTATACTCTTGTTTTTCTTTTTCTAGGGTAAGACATTCAATTATACACCAATTCATTGTCAAGATTAGGTTTAGCCTCCATTTTATGTTTTGTCTCACTTTTCATCAATAAAGTCTTTAATTTCTTGCATTTTGATTCTACATATCATAATTAAGGTTATGATTGAATGATCATGGAACCTACAAAATCTCTGTTCTAGAAGGAATCGTTAGTTTGAATTATTTACTCTTGAAATTTGGTAAAGAAACATGTTTCCTTCCTTTTATAATATGAGTTTTGAATCTATCATTATTGATATATGTGTTGCTATCATGAATGTTGAGTAGATAAACATGTTTGGTTAGGGATTCTATGGATATTATGGATTAAACATGACCTTTTGAATGAGCCTTTGATATGAATAGTATGAGCTTGATGTTTTTGGACTTAGACTCTCTAATTTTCATTTAATCACCACTTATCCCGGATATAGGTCGAAAGACTCCGGTTAAGTGATTGATTTCTAAGTTGTTTGTCGATGAAAACTAGACCTTAGCCTTGCGAGGATTGGCTAAGTAAATGAAAATTAACCTAAGTACAAAAGTGTTTAAAGCTAAACCTCATGTCTAACGAACTTGGTTTAGCAAGCTTATACTACTCATGATCAAAACACGAATCACACCTAAATCATTTTCATAGTTAAAGATAAAGGCCGAAAGGGTTTTTCATTATGAACAATCGACAATCTTTTTAAGCAACTAAACATTCTTAAATCGATTATAAATTTATCCGTGAATCATTCAAGTTTATCCATGGTATCCATCGTTCCTTAAACTAAACATGTCCTTTAAACCATTGAATTAGACCATTATCTTTAGACTCGTGACAATCTATAAGATAACCCTTTTTCGTAATATTATCGACTTTATCTTAGAATTGTCAATCTCCTGTGGAATCTTACCTAAAAAGAGTATATTACATACGTGGGTTATACTTTACCCGTGTGTTTTTATATATTTAACCGGTAATTTCAGTATTATAAATTTAAAGCTTTTGAAACACATCAAAGTTTTTGGCGCCGCTGCCGGGGATTGAAAACATTTTTAGATAAAGTCATTTTTAATATTACAACCCAAATTTTAAAAAATCGCCGTACAGTTTTTTGGCAAACGGAAACCATTTTATTGTTACTGTTTCAAAAAGTGCGCCACACTTTTCATTGTTAATTAGGAAAAGAAGTTGAAATTAATAAGTGACTTGACCTAAGAACCCTCATTATAGTTATAAATAGATACAACTTCACATAAAAAAATGTATTACTGTAGTCACAAATCTTATGACAAACCGAAAACAACAATTTAAAAGGAAGTCGTTTTATATATGCAAAATAGTATTCCAGGCCCTAGAGGATCAGACCAAGATCACCTATGACATTACCGTCATGAATATATATCCGTGGTTCGTGACCTACCGAATTAGTAAGCGCTACTTACCCGGATATGGATAATTACTGCCCTGTCTACGCTATTTTAACATATACATATTTACCACGAAAAATGACCCCAAAAGACCAAAAAACAAAATAAAAGTTGCAAAAATAATATGTTGTTTTTGTGTTTGTGTATGTGCAGGTACGGATATTAAAGAAATGGATATAAATAAAGACAAAGCCGGACAAAACCAAGCACGGGAATGGGAAGAGCATGGAAAATCGAGTTCAACGGTGCCTTCATTGGGCCGACCCGTTACCCTTTATAAGGGCCGGGGCGACCCTTATATACACCTAACTATTGCAGCAGCCCATCCCGGCCATGACACTCAACCCACATCTAATGCATCCACCCCAGATAAAAAATGAAGAATCGCCCACAACTGAAGTTTTAAATCTTGGCCCAGCAAAAATTCACAATCCCAAATCAAAAAACCTATTCATTTGATATAAAGGGTGGAAACGCGCAAATGGATAAAAAAGAAAGAAGAGGGGATCAGGCACTCGAAAAAAGGGATATGAACTCATTGTTTTTCCAAATTTTTAATCTTTTTCATAATTTCTAATATCAATTCGGAGGTTATAAGTAGATAAATGTAGCATCATGTTTCCTTTTCCTTGTCAATTTTTATGTTAAATTCACATCTCATTGTCTAAAATTTTTAATCACGGTCGAAAATAATTAATCACGTCTTTATTGTGCAGTAAGTTTTTCTTTTAATCCAAATTAATGAGCTCAAAAAGTATCACTTATAATCATTATATTATTACCGATTATTAGTGACATAAAATTAAATCTATTCATTACCGTTTCATTATTCGGTCCAACTCTTATGTATCAAGAGTCATTATCATTAAAGTACAGTTTTAATTTACATAAAAAATATTGAAAAATTACAAAACTAACACTGGAGTTTTATAATTTATAAATCGAGTTTGTCTTTATTAGTATTTTTATAAAAAAAGTGTTTAATTACGATTTAGATTTATATATAATAGATATTTTGTTTTCATTCTAGCTTTCATAATAGCTTATAGCTTTTATATAGCTTATTCGGATTAACAATGATATGACTTGTTGTTTAAATGAGTACGGTTCAACTACGTAGTGGCGCGGAGGCATAAGGGTCTATTAAGCTAGTTTACTGAGTTTATTAGATCGTGTGGTGTATATAATCGATTTGGTTTCGGGGCATTCGGTTTCTAACATCTTATCCTCGTTTCAATCTAATTAGTTATATAGGATTTTAAATTTGCTTATTATGTCTTTAACCGTGTTCCTATTATTTATTTATTTTAGTCATGCCATGTTTAGTTTAGTTTATTATTAATCGTGGTTTAATTTGACCGCTCGTCAAGCTTAAGTATATAATGAATAGCGATATGTTTATTTTGCATTCAGACTAGATATCATTATTGTTGCTTGTTAGTTTTATTGCCATGACTATTTAACCTTTTGTTAATGATATTGCTTTTATTTTATCCTCGTAGTTTTTTAGTATTCTAGGTTATTTCGACTTGATAGGTATGTTTATTATCGTTATGCTTAAATTTTTCGTAGCCAAGATTAAGCGAGTATTTCCATTTTAATAAGTAGTAGTTTTAATTTTAACATGTTCTATTATTATTGTCCTTTTAGCGGGGGGGGGGGTGTGTTGCGCAGGGGGCTGATGCTTCGTTAGTTTTTTTATTTTCGTGGGGTTGGGGCGGTGGGGGTTATTCAGTTATCTTAGTTTTTATTGATAGTTTGTGTGTGTGTGTTTTGACTATTTTATCCGTAGTATGGTGAAGCTCGTTGTTTTTTTGTTTTGTGTATAGTTGGATGTTTATTGGTTTAGGTTTTGGGTTTTTGTTTTGGGTTTGGATAGGAGGGGGGGTAGAGTGAGAGGTGGGGTAGTGATGAAAGGTGGGTGGGTGTGTGGGTTGTGAGGTGTTTGTGGGGGTGGTGTGTGTGTGTGTGTTTTTAATTTGGGTATTTGATTTTTGGGGGTTGGTGGAGTTGATTGGGGAGATTTATTTATAGGTATGGGTGGGATTGTATTATAGAGGGGTATATATAAAGTTTATTATGGGAAGTGTAAGTTTGTTTAGTTTATTTTATATTTACGATAATTACTAGAATATTACGATTTGTATTTATAGGATATATATTTATATATATACTATATTATCGAATCAGTTTTTGGCGCCGCTGCCGGGGAGAGGTGTAGCGATTTTACGGATTGTTTGTGTTCGAGCCTTGAAGACCCTTCCTTGTGAAGTTATTTTTCTTATAAAAAATATAAAAATATAAAAATATTTTTTATTTTCTTTTATTAATATATAAAAGCAAGTAAAATCAAAAAAAAAGATATATATATATATATATATATAAATATATATATATATAAAAAAGTAAAAAATATTTTCTTTTATAAGTTCAATCATCATATAAAAAATATATAAAAAAAGATTTTTAAAAAAATACACAAGTTTGGAAAAGAGAACACCAACAGTAACAAAAATAATGAAGTTCCCAACTCGAATAAAATCATTTAAAAACTTGCTTTTAGTGTATCACTAGCGCTAATACAGCTCACTTTTCTAAAAAGTAAAAATTTTAAAGCGCTAGCCCGTACAAAAAAAAGAAGCATGATGATTATTTGGTATAAAAGTTATTCGATCTCGTTTTGTCCGTTAAAAATATGTTGCTTAAAAAACTCGAAAAACCAAAAAAAATCTTCTTTTTCTTCTTATCCATTTAATTCATTGTTAAGGTAAGGTATTTGTTATAACTGTAGATGGCTTAACCCCTCAATTGTTTAAATTCTTATGTGCGTCACTCGATCGTCGTTCGAATTCCCGCTTACCCCGCGATTAAATAGTTGTCGTCGTTGTTGGAAATTTGCACACAAAAGACTGAGGTTGTATTCAAAAGGGTAAGTCATGAGACCAAGATCTCTCTTGTTCCCATGACCCCACTGTCTGCAACGACCCCATAAAATTTGAAAACATTTGTCGCGATTGTGGATGAACCCGGTTCATGTCTATATTGTCGACAACGTGCTCTAATACGAAAGACCTGGAGGAAGTTTTTTCAAGATTTTTCCAATAGCAGCTACTTAGTCATCCGATGACGATACTAACTATTGTTAATCAAGAGTCATTCCGTTGTCAAAACAAAGCCCGGGTGTAAATTCTTTACAAAGTCCTCAGCACAAATAACCACAAATTGTTGTTACGAGTGTGGTGAATCCGTTAAACGATATCTTATTGTCACGAAGCACTTGTAAGTCTTGTGGGAAAGGATGCTCATTATGGTTACAATTGGTCCACGCGCAAATTCCCGAAAAGTAGTAAACTGCAAAAAATCATCCCTGTAGGTTTGTAGTTTTTTTTGGCACTAATTCCATGCCCTGCTTGTTACTATTATGCACTAATCATCCTTAGTACCAAATGTTCCTGCAAAAATTATCCATATTGGGGATTGATTTTTTGCAAAAAGTTTAACAAAACGGTATAATTCACAAAACTCATAACGCCACTATGTGATGAATTTTGCCGAAACAGTTATTTCACAACATTAGGATGATTAGTGCCAAGAGTATCGGCTAGAGGAAGAAAAGTGGCACAAACTAACAACCAAAGGGATGATTTTGCAGTTTACCTCATCTATTATCTCTAATCCGAACCATGCAACAATCACAACCTAATGCGATCCCACAAAATTTTGCAACAACAAGTCTTTTTGGTACGTGCCCAACAATGTGGTTGTAATTGAAATGATGAGTTTGTTTTTATTGTACTGTAGGAAATGGGAGCCCAACAATTTTTCAACTCCGTACTCTTCTAGATTCTCAAGATATTGCAAGACCAACCTCGCACAACCCCAATACTGCTACCATAACTCATTGTGAGTTTATGTGGGAACGATTCTCATAACGGGTTGACGATTGTCCCACACTCAAGTCCCGTTTTGGTCTACAATTAGGACCTTGTTTTTTCAATCAAAACTTGATTATTTTTCCACAACATTCACCGAGTTTTTACCACAACACGTAACCTTGTTGTGAAAATTGCAGTGGGTCCCTCTATAGACGTTTCAATGTCAACCGATAAATGAAGCTATTACATGAGCAAAATCCTTGCAATGAATCTAATTTGCTTTCGGCTTGACCAAACTCCAACATCCAGTTAAAACCCGCCGCAATATAACCATCAATCATCCAATCTTCAATGCCAAAATGACTTTCCTCAATTCTCAAAAAACAAGCATATGGAGCAAATGACATCCCTATGTGGATATGTTGTCAAATTAGAAAAAATGGCAAAAGAAGGAAGAAGAAAGGAGAAGTTCGGAAGAGCAACACACGCGGCTAGAAGATCGATATTGGAAGATTCCCATTTTCCTACGATGATGAACGATGACTAAGACCATTGCAAACACAACCCGTCCTTACCGACTAAGGAGCCCGTTAACTCTCTATAAGTATTGGGACAAGCACAAAGAAGGCAGCATTCACCAAAAGCTTGACACCTAATTTCCGGCAACGGAATCGAACGAAGTAATAAAGTCTAGTGTTGAGAACCTTGTCCCAATCCCAAGTCCCTCTTCCGAGAATTCAGGTGTCTTTAGAATGTTAAGCCCACGAGCATTGTCTGTCAGAGCATTAACGTTATCATTCAGCTTATCTTGTGGACCTCCACTTTGGGGCACAGATGGACCGCATGGTAATGATGAGTGGGCAGATGTGGCAGCAGAGGCATGCGGTAATTGTAATGGTGGTTAAAAATTACACACGAGTTGGTTAAAAATTGCAACTCGTGCCAGCGTCAAGGAAAAATTTCGCAGCGTAATGAAATGCCTTAAAATTCCATCCAAGTTTGCAAAATCTTTAACGTGTGGGGCATCGATTTCATGGGGCCGTTCCCGTCTTCACGAGGGAACAAATACATACTCTTGGCGGTCGACTACTTGTCAAAATGGGTTGAAGCGAAAGCGTTCCCCACCAACGACACCCGAGTTGTTTGCAAATTTCTTTAATTTCTCTTCGCCCGATTTGGTGCCCCTCGTGCTATCATAAGTGATTGCAGAACCCATTTTTACAATGACCAGTTTGCAAAGGTCATGCTTAAATATGAAGTTACTCACCGTCTCTCCACCGCGTATCACCCACAAACAAGTGGGCAAGTTGAGGTATCCAATCGTGGCTTGAAACGAATTCTTAAAAGGACAGTGGGCGAGAACCGTGCATCTTGGTCAGATAAACTAGATGATGCAGTTTGGGCCTTCCGTACCACTTACAAAACACCCATCGGGTGTACCCCATTCAAGCTAGTGTACGGAAAGGCATGTCATCTACTGATCGAGCTCGAGCACAAAGCCTACTAGGCCTTAAAGCATGCAAACTTTGACCTTGAGATTTCGGGTGATCACAGAAAAGTTCAACTCAATGAACTAAATGAACTTCGTGATCATGCCTATGAGAACTCTTTGATCTATAAAGAGAAAACAAAGAGGATCCATGACTCAAAGATCAAAAACCGCGTTTTCAACGTCGGTGATCAAGTCCTCCTCTTTAACTCTAGATTGAAGATGTTCTCGGGCAAGTTGAAATCCCGTTGGTCTGGACCGTTCACCATTGCCCATGTCTTTCCATATGGCACCGTTGAGTTATCTCAAAACTCCGGGCCAAATTTCAAGGTGAACGGTCATCGAATTAAGCACTACTTTGGAGGGGACGTACCTCAAATGGTTGTCCCGGATCTCCAAACCTTCCCCAAGGACAAATGAATTCGGGGATTGGGTCAAGCTTAGTGACCCTAAACAAGCGCTTCGTGGGAGGCACCCCATGCTTATCCGTAGTTATATTATGTAGTAATGAATAAGTGTTTTTTTTGTGAGAGGTGTGCCTCTTTCCATTCTCGTTTGCTTGTGTTTTTGTGATTGTCCAGGATTGTCCCAGATTTTTGAAGCCTCTCGTGCTCGCGGTTTTGTCCTTCGATCACAAGAGCTTCAAATCCTCAGCTTCATTTGGGAAATCCAATATCCTAATCTAATCGACTAACGTTTATCTTTAAGCATACTTAATAAACGGCTTAGGATTTACGTAGAGACCCTTCTTAAAACATTGAGGACAATGTTTAATTCTAGTATGGGGGGGATCTATCGATTTGATTGTGCCTGCAGCCGTTGTTTTCACGTAATCCCGTTTTTACCACCAAAATTTCAAAAAAATGAAAAAATTTAAAAATTTTCAAAAATAAAATAAGTGTTTTGTCACAATTTTGACTTTCCTGCTGGGTAGAATAAGAATAAATTTTGACTCGATCGAGCGTGTTGAGCTCTAGCTTGTTCCTTAACTTTTAGTTCGCGGAAGTCGCGAAGAACGAAAAATGATAGAGTTAAGTATGAGTTGGATGCTAAACAAGGATTATTTGGAAATCTTAAGAGCTCATGTGTGTAATTTGTCGCTTTTTCTCCCATAAGCTCTTAACCTGATTAATATACGTGCTATTTTTGGAGATTAAACTTAAATCAATAATTTTTATGTAGTATATAGCAAATTTTTTTTATCCTTAGTTCAAATTTATACTTGAATTTTTCAAAAAGAAGTCTTCCACACATATATATATATATATATATATATATATATATATATATATATATATATATAAATTGTTGAAAATATAATATATATAATGAGCTGTGGGCTGATAAAAGTTTGTTGTATCTTGCCGGCTCACAACCGATGTTACAGCCTTCTAAAGAAAGCCCATAGTAAGAATAATAATCCGAGACTGATAAAAGTTTGCTGCATCTTGCCGGCTCACAACCGATGTTGCAGCCTTCTAAAAAGTCGAGGGTTACAATTGCATAAGTGTTTAATATTAAGTGTGAATTAATAAATAGATTTCTTTTTGTTAAATTTAAATATGCTTTTGAACTTTGGCTATTCTATTTTATAAGCTATGTGTATACGGGAAACCTGAGAGTTTTTGAAACCTAAGGTCCGTGAGTCCCGATACTAGTCTCTGTGGGGTGTCAAAAGCCTGGTCACTTAACCGCAAGGTTGGGAATGTCCGAGACGAAAGTCGCACAGTGGATGAATCTCGCCTTCAAACTTTTTTTTTATTATTCTCGGTGCACGTGAGTACAAAAAACATAGAATGTTGCAAAACATTGATCCATAGTTGAAATTCAAAATAGCACATACGCCTAAGATATAATAATTATCGGGAGTAAAAAGTTCACAAGTTGCAAATATGAGTAGTGTTAGCATCTTAACTGATATTTAACTGTGATTTCGTTTTAAGCTTGGTTTGGAGCAAGTGAAAAGTCGGGGACGATGAATTTATCCTTTTTGGGGCATTCTCAGATCGAAATGCATCTTGTTCTATGATCCCTAAAAGTTATAAAATAACGAAAGTCAAATATGTTAGTTAATTGCTTAATATGAAAAGTACACAAAAAAAGGAGAAAAAAATGAAAAAAAACAAAAATATGTGTAGGAATAAGTGTGTATTTAATAATGTTAAAAACGAGGCTTTTCAAAACTTATGAGTCTTAACTTCCCCTTGATGAACACTTAGCTACTTTTCGAGGTTATTAGTCAAGGGGGATTGAGGGTCTTAGTTTTCTAAGTGATTACTTGTAGCATTGCATCTTAGTATGGGGGATTTTGGTATGTGTTTAATTACACATACCTTTGACCACTAAAACCAGACTTAAATGACTAAAAACGTACCAAAAATACATTGTATTTGTATGTTTTGCATTTGTATTGTGCAGGAAATGGATATCCAAGAAAAGGACAAAAATCAAAGCCAAAATGACAAAACCGAGCACGAGAACGGAAAGAGCATGAAGAGAAGTCAAAATCAAAGCCAAGTCAAAAAAAAGTCAACCCCGGGAAGTGGATTTGGAAAGAGCATCGAAAACCAAACCCGAAAACCTAAACTGCCAAAAGTGGGCCCACCCGTACCCACCTAGTGGGCCCGGGACAGCCCACTTATATCTTTATAACCCTTAAACCTTAAAAAAAATGGCCCTAGTCCTTTTTATACCACACCCAGCCCAAACACCAAGCCCATATCCCCTTATAACCCCGTTAACCACACCCTCTTTTATAACCTTTACCCCCGTTAGTCCTTTAAGGACTAACGGTGCAACCCATTTATAAACTCCAAGGACCAAAGTTGTATCACCAAGGGCTAAATTTGCAACACACTTATACACTTTCAAGGGCTTGTTTTGCCAATTTCCCAAACTTCAAATCACCCGGGAACAACTGTACATCCTTTTCAGTTACCCTGTCCTCACAACCCGCCAAAAACCAGAGGTACTGTTTCCCTTTCTTCTCACCCTTGTCGACATTATCCCTCCTTTTATTGCCACCTTGGCAATCCTTTGCATCCTTATTCGTCTAGGAATCAAGACAAAAAGACGAAGGGCCAAGATCATACAACTTGGACACTACTCAAAATGAAAGGCTAAGATTGATTTGAGTCCTCTCTCACACAAGAAACACAGCTTGAGCCCTCTCAGCAAAGAAGCACAGGACCTAGAACCTTCCTTCGATTAGTATAAATAGGCTCCTTTGTAAGCCATTGAGGCACTTAGTCTTTTTACCTAGTTATTTTTTAGCTTATTTTTAGTCTTAAATTAGCTTAATATACTTTTGTTTTTCCTTGTAATGTTTTAAATCAATGAAATTTGAAGTTTGGTTCTAAATCTGTTCTCAAGTTTTCAGCTCACTTTATGTTTTAAAAGCTCTTTATAAGCTCTCTCATAAGCTCACATAACCTGTTTTAAATCTTACTAAAGCTTCTGACTTAAGCACTATAAGTTTTTCAATAACTTATAGTGCCTAA
>BQNB010159089.1:0-14950 GCA_026074375.1 Tanacetum coccineum | reverse complement strand
TTTACGTATAACGTGTGCGTCCCCTTAGGCTCGTATAATTTCCGAACATATACTTTTATATAATGGACATAATCCAACAATGTCGTCATTCTTTACCAGTGTTATCTCATAGTTTACTGGCCTCTTTAATATTTTCGCATATGAAAGGTTTGGCCGTCCTATGTTCCAGTTAACGTCGCATTGTATGTCATACCTTTTTTTTATGTGTGCCTCCCCTGATGCATTGACGCTTCGAGTTGGGTTCTAATGTTATAATACAGTAGGTTTTAAACCGTCTTTGGATTCAGTAACTTCCTAAGCACATAAAAATGATCAATTTGGCATACCGCATACTAATATCATCATGTAGGTGCCAGATAGCTCCTACAGCTGAATAAAGGATATGCAACAATAATATATATACTCTTTTATGTCAAAGGTGAGTATTTAAGCTGTAACAATTCGTCCACATGTATGGTCTCAGTTTACTTTATCTCATCTTGTTATATCTTTAGCATCTTTAAATGTTCACTCTGCTTGTATTACTATGCTATAGTTTTACATTTGGCTTCTATCATATCAAATTAGTTTACGCTATGGAGACTGATCGCATGTTAATCGGTGGTTATAGTCCTTCAGTAGTTTAAGCTGCATTCATGAGAATTGAAGTTACTGAAAGTACTTGTTAGCTTCACCTAATTGACACCCAATACTGTGTTATATAAAGTTACCGTTAGGTTGGTAGGAAAGGAATAAGATATACAAAATTTATATTAATTTTAGACAGAAAGGAGGCGTGGACTTCGGATATAATATACATACCTCCCACATAGATTATTAATTTCAAGAAATGTCAACGGTTGTCTCCCCAATGCTTTAGTATTAAAATGTAATACATGCCGACCAACCAATGCTTGTCAATCTAGGATCACTATTGCTTATAATTTGAACATCTTGTAGCTGTTTAAACTACAATATATGTAGATCTTTGACTACACTCGCCTTGTAGCTTCTTTCACATTTTGTCGCCTTTCTGTGCTATTTTTATATAGTGCGGTTGAGTGGAAAGGTTCTTTCCTGGTAGGATACTAACAAGCTCCTAGTTGAAACTTGGAAGTTGGAACTCCACCCTGTGGAAAAACCAAGTAGGATTACTTTGGAAACAAGAATTAAGAGATATGTTTAGAATCAATGACTCAGCATTTGCCAACTGAGCATATAATCTATAGTCCGGTTTTAGCAGAGGTGGCAAAACGAGTGTGTTACTGGTCACAATTGATTCAGCACTTACACATATTTTGTCCATTTTGTTAACTAAATTGACATCTACTTAATACGACTGATAAACGATCGTACTAAGATGATAATATAACCTTACTTCGAATAGAAAATGTTACAAGCTTGTAAACATATGAATATACTTAAGCTAATTTTCCACTCCTTCGACCCATTTTGATCCCTTTTTTTTATAGCTTCTTTTTTTCTGTTTGATCCGTAAATAATAATTGACCCGTTCCGTTAGAATATGTAAGAAGTTGTACCTACAGCCAAAAATTCGAAGAATTTCTCAGTACAAACAGTTTAAAACTTAATAATTATCACAAAGTCAAACTAAATGAGGAAGCAAGTAGACACGGATATTAAAGATGAGCACATGACTACTGCTCTCTCCTGAATCGATCTCGTTGTTTGTTTTAAATTAATTCACAACTGCACGTGAGTGCTTCTTGATTCAATCTAATGGATGTTTTTATATTAGTCTAAAACCTTACTTGACTTCTATAATCTTAGGGTTTTGAAACAAGTATATAAACCCTTCAACCCCATCTCACTTTCATCACTCAACCTCACTCTATATCTTCTTTCTTATTCATCTTTTTACGTGTCCCACAATCCTATAAACCATCTTATCACGCACTCTTTGTTATGGACAAATTAGTGGTTTCCTTGCTAGTTCTGCTAACCACTCTCCACTACACCAGCAGCAATGCAGCAACTGATCCTGCAGCCTCAAACTACGTCAACGCCTCATGCCAAATCACCCGCTACCCATCTCTTTGTATTAGTTGTCTTTCACGTTACGCTTCTTCTATCCAGCAAAATGACCAGCGCCTAGCAAAAGCAGCAATTTCAGTCAGTCTAAATAATGCTAAGTCCACAACTTTATACATTTCCAAACTAGCTAATTCCTCAGGACTCAAACCTGCAGTACACCAAGCCGTGACAGACTGTGTCAATAACATGAAGAACTGTGTACCAAGTCTGAACCAGTCGGTACATGAACTCGGGCAGATGACTCAGATTAGGAGTCAGAGTAGTTTCAATTGGCACATGAGTAATGTCCAAACATGGGTTAGTTCCGCTTTAACGAACCAAAACACTTGTGCTAGAGGATTTTCTTCTGATGGTTCGATGGAGGGACCTGTGAAGAATGCTGTAATTAGGAGGATGAATTATGTATCACAACTCACTAGCAATGCACTGGCGTTAGTCAATAGGTTCGCTGTAAGGCATAAGGCTGGTACTCATGTGCCTTGAGTGTTTATTATTGTTGTTAGAATTGAAGTCTAAACTCTTTGGTTAGATACTTGACATACTACATAGATGAAATTATTTGTTTAAATCAATAATGTTATAGTAACTTGTACCTGTGCAACAGAAGTTATAATGGTTACAGTTTTGTTTTGCTATGGGAATAAAGTCACTATCCACAGGTGTTTTAAAGATTTTCATGCAAAATAGTACTAGTAGTAACAACATCAGCGATTTCTCTAGTTCTTAAGCCCTTTGCAGCAATAGCAGCATTCTTTACTGGGAATGATCCCTTAAGTCTAACCCACGTTCTTGGTCAATAGAAGACTCGGTTCATTTAGTAGCAAGGTTCCCGGGACAGCTTTGTGTAACATGGGTAAATATAAATGAGAAGTTTACTGTTAGCCTTGAACTAATGTACCTAAAGTTCTCATTAAAGAGTATGTAACACAATGCTTATGAAGCTCTCATCATAGAGTATGTAACCCAATAAGATATCATAAGCATTGATCACTTGAGTGATATGATGATTAATTTTGAAGCACAACTTTTTCGCCAAAGTATGCCTCTTGAAAAGGGATGGTTTCACCGTGTTTGAGTCTATGTTGTGATGGGTTCAAACCCCGTAAATTAGTCGGTCGAAAGATCGAAAACATTGTTAAAAAAATGACAACAAGCATGTTAGATAAGAATTTAAGTAAAATAAATAAATAAATAAGAACGTAATTTTCTTCAAGTTTCATTATCATACATGTGTTCTTTTCCGTTTCATTCTACTAGACGAGTACCCGTGCATAGCAAAAGGATTTTATTGTGGCAAATAGTTATAGTGATAAAAAAAAGTTTATGGGTTATGTAACACCACCAAAATGGGTCGCAGCGGAATATGGGTTGGCGAGTGTTACTTCATAGATCAATAGCACAAGATATGAGAACGACCTCTATATGAGTCGTTAAAATTGATACATTGGCTTAAATAGACTTGTTTGTTACAATAGCCGAAGCTTAAATAGTTCATCCATGAAAAGTAAAGATTTTAAGAAATAAACACTATATTCCCAACAAGTAAAGCAACCACTCTCTTATCGTAATGACCTCAAACTCGATGACCCCATGTATCTTGGATTTCTCGTACCCTTATTGACCTGAGAAAACATGCTTTAAAACGTCAACTAAAGTTAGTGAATTCAACAGTTTAGTAAAATGTAAGAAATTAGGTCATCAAGATTTCCAATGTACGACATGTAACACATACAATATCTCTA
Organism: Tanacetum coccineum; assembly: GCA_026074375.1. Classification (NCBI taxonomy): domain Eukaryota; kingdom Viridiplantae; phylum Streptophyta; class Magnoliopsida; order Asterales; family Asteraceae; genus Tanacetum; species Tanacetum coccineum. Next base: position 11,174 of record BQNB010159089.1, on the reverse strand, counting down.
AAAGTAATTACGAGTGCACTAAAGCTCATGACACTGAAGCTCGACTATATGTAATGAATTTAATACACTTAAATGTGCCATGTAGAGGTTCAACCGCAACCTCGAATTTGTTCGGTCTGTATACATTCGTTGTTTCAGTACTGTCGAAACCGATGAGGCTCCTCACCCGCACGGGGATTTCAACTTCCAAATAGATCTATTCATGACATTCGCGTCGCCTAACTAGCAATTGACAGTTCATGAAAGAGGGCAATAGGGGTTTAGCTCACTTAGGCCAATCGTATTATGTTTAAAGAGTATTTTGCGTCCAAATGTAAAAGCAATGCATGTTTTCTCACCCAAAGTTGTAAAACAAATATATTTGTAGATAAAAAGGGGGCTTATGGACAATCACAGTAGGTGAATGATTGATTATTAAATCATGTAGTGAATCGTTCGGCAATTTGAATGCAACCTAATTAATTATAGGTAGTATGAGTATAAAGTATTTCATATAATTAAAACAACACATGTCGTATAGTTACACCACCACCTAATAGTTTTTAATATTCTTTAAAAGTTAAAACAATAATTAACTCGTACTTTATTAAATTAAAATATTATTGTACTTGTAAGAAAATTTTATTTTTATTACTAAATATCTCATTTGTAAAATGATATGATTAATAACGCTATTTCATTATCTAATTAATTGTTTTATAAAAGAGTTGCTATAAAAATAAAAGTAATGGGCGAGTTTTAAAACTTCCATATCTTTATTGTTTAGACTCCGTTTGATATTTCTTAGGTCCACGTCATCCGTATTAAAAATAAGTTATCAAAATATATATTTATAAGATTTAACCAACTAATGAACAGTAAACTGTTATGTTCATCACAGTTTGTATAAATCTATTCTTTATAAAACTAATTATATACACCTTGTTTAAATCTTATTGTGTTCGTTATAGTTTCAGTTTCTCCGAGAGTTTATGTCCTTGGAGTAGTATAGAAAATTTATCAAAAATATTATTTATAAAATTTATATCCTGATGAACAGTAGTATTTACTATTTCACAGCAGTTTATTAAAATTTGTTTTTATAAATTAATTACTAGAATAACTTGTAAATAGTATCTAGTTCGTGTTATAATTCCGATTTTTCGAGTCTCTTAATGTCGTGGGATGTATTCAGGAAATTTATCAAAACTATTAGATTTTACTGAGAGTTTTAACTCTGGTGAAACAGTAACTTTACTGTTCATCACAAGGTTTTATCTATTTTTTCTTTTAAGTTATTATATATAAAACTTGTAAAATCCCTAACTTATATCGTTATAATTCTGTTTTTCGAGTTCCTTCACATTGATTACGATCCTTGTAAAAGAAGCACTATTTTTTAAATATAAAACTAGGGATTTAGTTCGAATTCCAACTAGTGTGTCTAACATATATAATTAGGGTTTTTAAATTTATAGGTAGTTTACAAGCATTTTATTTAAGAACCTTGAACCTTATTTTTACCAAGTGTTGTAGCGTCTTAATTCACATGTATTTGTCTCTAAATGTTCATGTCTTTTTCATATTGAAATATTTATTCAAATACTTTATTTGACTTAAAATTGAAACTCGGTGGTGATTAATTAGCAACAAGTATGTATACAATAGAAATTATTAAATGAACATTGATATACTTTAAATGACTTATAGAAGATGAGTGAGAAATGATGTACACAAGTTGTAAAACCCCAAAAAGCCGTAAAATATAAAACCTCATCAGAAACCTAATATATGTTTTCTTGATATTCTTGGTTAAACGAATCCAAGCATTCCAAACCTTGAGTTGCTTAGGTAGCTCTTAGAATGAACACTTGAATGCTTGGAATACCTTGGTTTCAAAATTAAAATGAAACCCTAAATGATATAAGTGTGTCGTGGGTTTTTGAGGCTCAAAGGAGAGTGTTCTTGCTTGATTTTTCTTGTATGAAAGTGTAAGAGAATTATGGATTTAGGGCTTTCTTTATATAGCAACTTGGAAAACCATAAACTACCTAAGTGAAACAGGAAGCAAATGGTTTAGAGGACAAAAGTGTAAGAGCTCTCCTCCTCCCTAGGAGGAGGCCACGGCTCAAGGACACCAAGGACACCAAGATTAGACAATTTCTAGTATCTTGGGTCCAAGTACAACTTTGTGTAAGGTTTAACATGTATAGGAAATGAATAAATGAAAGTGTTGTGTTTATTTATCATGTAATTGTCTCATATCCGGTTTGTGAAGGTTATAGGAAAGCAAAATAATTAAATTTTGAGTATTGGGTATAAACGTGGGTATTTGTTTAAGTGTAGATGGGTAAAGGTGCTTCCGGGTACGACCGAATGTAATTTATTGCGAAACGTAAGCGCTTTACGTAACCAACAAAAATAAATTATGAAAAGTTATAAATTATACTCCTAATAATCATATAACACTTGCTTGATGTAAACTTTAATTTGTTTGATGTCCGTTTACATTGAACGTTGATTTTTAGTTTACGCGATTTAACTATAAGATAATAATTAAAAGCGAACGCGTAAAACTCTAAAAATAAATAATGGAATTTATTAAAGTTGTAAATAACCTGAAAATGAGAAATGTTATAGGTTATAAACGAAAAATAATAAGAGTTTGAGGATTTGGGGATTAAATATAATGTTTTAAAACCCGGTTTGACCCGGCCGGTTCCACTGTTTGAACCGGCCGGTTCAACTGTTTGAACCATTATCGGTCGAAAAATGGGTCAAATTAAACTGGGTTTTATATTTTCGATACCCGGTTTGACCCGGGGTCAACCCAGCAACCCGACCTGGTCGATTAGAGACCTGATTTCCAAAACATTGATTATGATTTTCATAAATAGATTATTTATTTTTTTCACTTTTAAGTTTTGTAAGTTTTTTCATTATAAATAGTATAGATGCTACACACTTTAGAATCTGTTGTGATATCTTACCAATTGCTAACATGTCACTCATATGTTCGTATATTTTGTGGGTGCTAATAAGTATGATATTAGACAATAGACATAATGAATTTCTGTAGAGCATATTTTAAAATGAATATAAGTGCACGTATGAAAATGAAACATGACTTGGAATCCTAAAAATTAACATCAAAATAAGATGCATTTTTTTTATTCATAGACTTGTTTTGAAAAAAATGGTACAAATGGTACATGAGAAAAAAAAGTTGAGATTGGCATGTAGGATTTACATCTAATTTCATTTAGTATTTATGGAAGTATACATTTGTGAATGTCCTATACAGGGATGAGCATCGAGTCAAACCCGGATCGGATAAAAAAAATCGAACCGGACCGAGACCGATTTAGCCTAAAACTACGGACTGAGGACCAGATCGAAGTTCGGTTCGGTCCGGTCCGGTTCTTCGGTCGGTTCGGTCCGAAAAGGCAAAATGGTCGGTTTTACGTAAGATCAGACCGAACCACAAACCGAACACGAGATAAAGTGTGGACCGAAGACCGGACTTAAATAGGTTCGGTCCGGTTCGATTCAGTCTGGTCTGCGGTCCGTTATGCTCGCCCATAAGGCAAAAGTCACTTAGGAGTGGGGATAAAGTAGGAATGAGAGGAAGCAAAAAAACAACACTGGAATCAAGAATTGGAATAACTCAATGATTCCGGTTCTAGTTCTAGATTTTGGTGAAATTTTGAATCTTGTATCCGCCGGTATCGATCCATCAATTCTTGATTTCAGAACCATATACCCACAAAACATAAAAATTAGAAATATTAGTAGACAACTTTGAAACTATCTTTCTCTTAGAGTACTCGGCGTTATGACACCACTGAGTCAAAAAAACCAACGGCGTGCCCGGCGTTATGACACCACTGAGTCAAAAAAACCAACGGCGTTGGTGGCCGTGTTAACACCACCACGCCACAACGCTCAATTTAAAAAAAAATCACTTTGCCCCCCCCCCCCCCACCAAATAACAGATACTTTTCAAAATTTGAAATTTTGTTATTTGTTTTTTTCTTTTTCAATACCCATTTTAATTTTTTTAACTAACACATTTAAATTTCATTAAAAATAAAAACCATTACATAAATAATAAAAAACATTACATTATAATAAAAAACATTACATAAATGATAAAAAAACATTACATTATAATAAAAAAACATTACATAATAATGTTAAGGTTAACCACTGCCACTTCTAGGAGCCGTATCCTTACGGAAAACCTTAATCACGTTTCTCATTGTAATGTTAAGATAATGCTTTGATGGTTTATGAGTAAAAACTGAGACATTAGCAAGTATCATAGCAGCTTCTACAGTAATATCTTTTCTATAACCACATCACCAATGACTTTGTGATGTATTGTTTCAGGTATTGCACCTGAGAGATCTTTTATAGTCACATTGAGATCACCATGTCATTTGGTGAACAAGACTTGACTATTGCAACAACTTCATCAAGTTTTCCCTTTTTCAGAAAGTTTTTGATGTCCCTCAAACACCCAGTTATAGTGCCACCAGTAGCAGTAACATAGTTAGTGGCGTTAACCCACGCACCACTCTTAAAATCATCATCATCACCCACATCCTCAACAATTTTCTGCATATATTCTTGTGTCGACATTAAAGCCTCATCCGAATCAAGAATAAAAACATTTTCTATAAGCATCTTGGCCTGCTGAACAATACCCACAGGACCGGATATTATCCTAACTGGATTTGAGGTTGAGAAAGATGGTTCAACACGTGTGCTACTAGAGGAACGCAGAACGTGTGTTAAATGGAGATCGGAATCATCTATATCACGACCGAATTCCCATGGATCATTTTCGTTATTGAAATTAGAAGCCATTTGAGAGAATTGGATATGAAGTTGTGTTAGAAAATGAGGAGATGGTGAGGGGTATTTATAATGGAAAATTTTAAAATTTTAAAAGAGTTAGATAAAAAGTAGCCGTTAAAATAGTAGCCACTGGAATAACAATACTTTATTTAAAACATTACATTTAAAACAACAACACTTTATTTAAAACATTACATTTAAAACAACAAAATTAAAATAGTTTCTGGTATGTGTTTAATTACACATACCTTTAACCACTAAAAACGGACTTAAATGACCAAAAACGTACCAAAAATACATTGTATTTGTATGTTTTGCATTTGTATTGTGCAGGTAATGGATATCTAAGAAAAGGACAAAATCGAAGCCAAAACGACAAAACCGAGCACGAGAACGGAAAGAGCGTAAAAGAAAAGTCAAATCAAAGCCAAAAGTCAAAAAGTCAAAGTCAACCAAAGTCAACCTCGACAAAGTCAAAGTCAAAGGCGGAGCCGATATCAAAGAAATGTTAAATGGGTCAACCCGTACCCATCTAATGGGCCGGGACAGCCTATTTATACATTACATGAAGACTTAAAGACTTATAAAGGCCCAAGTTCTTTTTTAATTATAACCGGCCCAACAAACAAGCACAAACCCATCACCCCTTATAACAAGCCTGTTATCCTTAACCTTTACACCGTTAGTCCTCTAAGGACTAACGGTGCAAACATTTATAAACTTCAAGGGCCAAAGATGCGAAAAATAAGGACCATCCCTGTAATATCTCTATACACACTCAGGGACTAAACTTGCCCAACCACCAAACACTTACCCTGCAACTCAAACTACTGTACATCTCTTCCACTACCCGCCAAAATGCTCCAAAACACTATTCTCCTTTCTTCTCCCCTTTGTCGACCCACTCCTATACACACCTCACATGGGCTTATTGCCACATTGGAAATCCCTTGCAGGCTCATTCGGCAAAGAATAAAGACAAGAAATCAATGGTAATGATCTTAAGACTTGGGGAATACTCATTTTGGACGGCTATGATTGCTCTTGGATCCTACTCACACAACAAGCACACCCGCAGGAGCTCTCACAAAGAAAGCACAAGACCTAGAACCTTCATTTGCTTAGTATAAATAGAGGTCATTTGTAAGCCCTTGGGCACTTAGTTTTTTTCAGCTTATATTAGTTTTAAATTAGCTTATTGTAATTTCTTTTTAACTTTGTACTCAGATTTGAAGTTTAATGAAAGTTTAGTTTTATTAAAATCATGTTTTAAGTTAAAGTGTTTGATGTTTTAAAACTGTTTTATAAGCTCACAAAAGCTCTTTTTATATCATTCTTAAGCTGTTTACTTAAGTCTTACAAACTCTTTCATAGTTTGTAAGGTTTAAGCTTATTTCACCAAAAATCACTCAAAAAGCTCAAATGGAAGATAAGCCAAAAAGGGAAGGGCTTATTGCTGTCACTAGTTTATCTTTGATAAGCTAGAGCTTGTAGATAAGCTCTTTTGAGCATTGTTTGCCCTGTTTAAGCAAGGGCTTTTGTAAGTTCTATTTTCTTTATTTTCTTGCATTTTACTGTAGCATTGCTTATTATTGCTTATTCCTGCTTATATTTGCTTATTTATGTTTGCTTATGATGTTTAGTGCTTATTATGCTTGTTTTGTAGTTTAGAGATCATTTGTTTGAGTTTTCTAATAATCTGTCACTTTAAGCTTATAAACTAGCACAATCTGTTTTAGCTTATTTGATTGCTTATTAGTTGTTTAAATATGCTTAATATTGCTTATTAGTCTTATTTATCATCTGGTATTTGCAAAACTTGGCTTAAATCTTTAAGAAATCACCTTAAAAATAGTTTCGAATTCTAAAAAGGGGTGTTTGGGTCAGTAGGAAAGATGGGTCAAAAAGGGTCTTAAAAACTTTTGGGTCATTAAGCCAACTTTCACAAGCCTTATGTAGTTATTTTAAACAGCTTTTAAAAGTTTTCATAGTATAAAATTCAATTTTAAGAAGTTTAGTAAGCATGGTTTAAATCTGTGGGTTCAAGATCTTTCAAAACTGTCTGAATATAATTGTTGCTAAAATATTGTTTTAAGGTTTAGTTTAGACTTCCATTTAGTGTAGTAATGCAGTAGTATAGGTCTTGTTTAAAGGTACATTTGCAAACTAAGTTTTGATAAAAATATGTCAAAATTTTGCTAAGTCTTTTTAAGTAAAAAACAGCTTTTTCATCGGCTTTTTGTGGCTTAGTCTTAATTTCAAAATGGTTTTTAATTATTGATATAAGTTCTTTGAGGTATAAATTCAATCTGTTTGTAGGTTTTAAGATCATAAGGATCTGTTTGCTAGCTTATTTTTAAGCTCAAAAGTGGTGTTTTGTTAAGATTGCAAAAAAATTTCTAAGTGTCAAATCTGTGTGAGCTTCCTTTTTCATTAAGCTTTTTAAATGCTTATTTGAATTTAAAACTCATTTTTCTTTGTTGCTTATTATAGTTTATTGGCCAAGCTTTTTGGTGGTATAAACCATTAAGCCATAAGGTTTCATTTCCTAGCTTAAAAATAAGCTAGAAAATAGCCTTTTGGCTGTTTGGTTAACAGGTTTTGGCCCATTAGCTTATTTGCTTCTTGAGCTTATTTGCTTATTGAATTTTCTTACATTGTGCTTAGTTTTGCTTATTAGGTTAGATTTAGTCCATTTTAGCTTAATTATCCTAGCTTAGAGCTTATTTGAGCTTATTTGCATTTTAGTCTAAAATTTTTAAGTTTTTAAGCCTTTTTGCACTTCTGTCATATTTAGCTTAGTGTAGCTTATTGTCTGTGCTTATTTGTGTTCCTTAATGTTCATTAGATATAGCTTATTATCTGTTTTAGCTTATTTATCTTTGTAGTATCATATTTTGGCCATAAAAAGCCAAAACAGTTAGCATTTTAGTCTCTTAGTGTAGTATAGCTTAATCTGTCTCCCTTTTCAACTTATTTTGTACTTATTTGTGGTTTCTAAAAAAAGGGTTTTTATTAAAAGTGCTTATTTTTAAGTCTTCTAAAAAGTTGAAAAAAAAATGGCATTTACAAAAACGTTTGGTGTAACACCCTCAAATCTAAGTACGCAGCGGAATGTTGAATATCCGAGGGCGTTACTTTATGGATCAATAGTACAAGATCTAAGAACGACTACTAAACGTGTCATTTGAAAAAGATATATTGGATTAACAAAATACTTGTTTGTTACATAAGCCCATGGCTTCAAATTGTTCAACAATATAAATAAAGATTCCGGTTTATAACAATTGTCCCCAAAATGTAATAAGACCCCAAATCTTAAGTGTTGACTCTTCAATTATTGACTTCCAATGTATCATCGCACCTCGTGCCTTATTGACCTGAAAAACATGCTTAAAACGTCAACATAAAGTTGGTGAATTCATAGGTTTATGTAAATCAATAGTAGGACCGCAAGATTTCCAAGTGTATGATTTAGCAACACATGCAAACATCATAAAAAGTGATCACGTTTTCCTAAGCTCATGACACTGAAGCTCGACATGTATGAATGCAATATATTGCCAATGAATGCCCGTGAATGATGTTCTAACCCGAAACATCCCAAATCCGACATGGTATACGTTCGTTCCCAGTGATAGCTAATCACCCGAACGGGGATTGTCAATCCCAAATAGATCTATCTATAACATTCGCGCTCACAATCCAGTAATTGACAGTTCATGATAAAGGGCTCAGTGGGTTATCGCTACTTAGGCAAACACGTAATCATTGTATAAAATGTACACTTGCGTCCAATTTGTAAAACAAAGCATGTTCTCACCCCAAGGATGTAAATCATTTAAATAATTGTAAAACATGTGGCTATGAACTCAACTGAGTGAATAGTCCTCTGAGAATGATAATAGATATCCGAGTAAGCAATGAATCACACCGTCAAATACCTAAGTAAATACGGTCAGTGTTAGTCTACAAATTTAGGCTAAAGACTCAATGTATAAACTACAATCAATTACTAGTTTATATATACTGTTATCACTTGTGTGGTGGTGTACGTGTTTAATGAAATTTGAAATTGTTGATGGCTCTTGGAAAGGTAAACTATCCTATATGTTCTTGTCCACGTATAACAGTTGTTAATAAATATTCGTATTTATTAAATCGTAGGTTTAACTCGTATATTTTCCTGAATACAACTCGTCCGATAAGTTAAACGTTTATGAAATCACTTTTGTTCACAAAATACCCTTAAGTTTCTTATAATTACAAAACAGCCCCTGGGTATATAAAATATATACTATTTTACATTTCATACCCTTAAGTTTTCATAATTACACATTTAGTCCTTCAACTTATCACAATTTACACTTTAGGTCCTTATATGTTTAAAACAACCCTAAGTTTCTAGAATTGACAGAAACAGTCCCTGGACTTGTTAAATTTAGTAAATGACTGTTTTGAGCCTTAAGTTTATAAACTGGCACTTTTAGTCCTTCGACTTTGTTTGGATTTTAACGAAATCAATTATGGCCCGTTAAGTCCTCTAGTGTTTCTTAGGACCCGTTATTATACTAGTAACCTATGTGAGCTCATTTTAGCACGCATCAAAGTCGCGTTCATCCATGCAACCGTTTATTAACTTCACATGTACGTTCCCAAGTCTTAGTATTGCGTTTACAACAAGTGTTTACGTGTAGTTTCGTTTGTTTCGAGTGTGAGAGTTTGTATCCACTTGGTTTCCTTACTTGATGTTAAATGAACCCGCCTAGTCATATTTGATCTTTTATACATATTTTACTACGTCCTAGCACCATACAAGTATTATAGGAGTACGTATTAGTGCGTTATCACGCATGGGTTTGCGTTAGTGAGTTTATTTACATGCTAACGTGACACACGACTAGCAAAACAAGAAAGAAATGTATGATACGAATACGTATAAGAGTTGTACGTGACTTACAATGAGTCCTAGTGGCGTGGTCGTGTATTGGAACGAGTAGAGTGTCAACTCAACCGCTCACACAATCGTAATGACCCAACCCAAGCTTCTAAGCTTATTCGAATACCCAACCTTAGCTTGTAAATCTTCTTGTGACCTTGTTTGATAACCTAGGGGTATTTGTAAGTTCGAATGAGATCAAGGAAGGGGTTTATTTGCGGTTTGAGACTCGAACTAAGAGAAGAGAGTATATGTGTTTATGGTTTGAGTGAGTGTGAGTTGTAAGAGTGTTAAGTGTTAAGTGTGAGTGTGTATTTATAGGCAATGAGCTAGTTAACTTTCCTAGTTTCACAAACAACCCAAAACAAACCAAATTCATGCCCCAAGAGGTGGTTTTTGAAGTTTTCTAGTTAACTACACCTTGTTTTGTTAAACCACACAAGTACAATCTTTAATTACTTGCATGATGTACAAGATTTACCTAAGATCATACAAATCTTATGGATTTGTGTGTGTTTGTTGCTTAGCCGTGGCCTAAGGGGCAAAAGAGAAATAATTTGGTTATTATCCAATGTGTAATAGCCATTAGGAGACCATTAGGACTAATATTAATTACCAATGGGATGTACATGTACTTAAAGATCAAAAATGAAGATTTCTAGTTGGTTTATGTGTACCTATGTGTATAACCGGCCCCCTTGTGGTTTATATACACAAAATTGATTTATTTTTGGGTTAAGGTCGTAAAAGTGGGTATTGGTTTGAGTCTAGGTAAGTCTAGGTATTTCCGGGGTGTGTCCAAATGTATTTTATTACGAAACGTAACCCTTTTACGTGACCAATAAAAATAAAATACGCAAAGTACATAATTATCTTCTTAATAATTATTTCTTACTTGGGTGATGTAAACCTTAATTTATTTGATGACCGTTTACATTAAATGGTTATTTCTAGTCTACGCGATTTAGCTCAAAAGCAAAATTAAAATTAAACACGTATCGGACCAAAATAAATAGTGACAAATAATAGGAGTCGTAAAATGACCTGAATTTGAGAAATGTTACATTTGGGATTAGGGGAAGTTCCAGGTGAGCAGGACTCGAACCCGGGACCTCTACCCACTCACCAAACGTTTTTACTTTACACACACTCACCACTCGCCCTTGTGTCTTTTTCGGTTTTAACTTGCAACATTAATTAGTTATACACATTTTGAGCCCATTTGCTTAATAAGCTGTTTTAGCTTATTTAACGGCTTATTTGATAAGGTGTTTTCTCACCCTTATTTTTATTAAATTATTCACTGTTCAATGCACTTTTGTTAGGAATTTTGTAATAGATAGTTACTACTAGTAGGTATGTAGTTCCTACTGGTAGAGTAAAAGTTCCTGCT